>JALPQI010031327.1:0-39337 GCA_025490895.1 Thaumatotibia leucotreta
CATATTAAATATTTAAGATTGTCATATTTATATTTATCTGGCAGTTCTTGTGAAAACCGAGGTGTTGGATGAGTTGTATGCGGACCACATAGTGAAGGAGGAGCTCGTGTTGGGGCCGGAGTGCCCGCACCGCCCTGACGTTCACACTGTTTGCAGTAAGTTGATTTTATGATATTTTATCTACTGCCATATCATAATTATCCTATTATATATTCAGAAGCGGTAATTTTATGACCTATATTAACACGTTCGACGCCGGTGACACGCATATGTGACCGAATAAACTGTACTCCTATGCCAGTGACACACATACATGATTAAAGTAATCTTATTCTTATGCCACTAGCTTCAATCAAGTTTTCACTCCTATGCCAGTGGCATAAAAATACGAACGTTTTTGACACAGTGCTGTGTCGCCGGCATAGGAGTAGAATCTTTTCGGTCACACACGCGTGTCACTGGCATAAGATTTCTATCGTATAACTTCGATCGGCATAGTATTAGCACTTAGTGAAACAGTACCGGAGGCGAACGTGTTAAGAAACTGGTGTTTGCGGCTGCATCATATTGTTAACATTAAAGTATCGGTGTCAGTACATTAATGTCAATTTCTTTTTGTTTTTTTTTTCAATACATGTTTGTTGTAGGATATTCTTACACAAATTAAGTAATTTCAACTGATTTGAATGGTTATATTTAGAGGTATTTTACTTAGTGGATATCAATGTAAATAAAGGTAAATTATCATTCGAAACTTATGATAAGGATGTAGATAAAGTTATGTATGTGACTGTACATAATTAGAAATGTCTAATTATGTACAGTCACATACATAACTTTATCTTTATCTGGTTTATAATAAGATCACACGAGTGTTTCATTAAACACTCGTGTGATCTTATTATAAACCACACTCATGTTTAATGCCTCTTATTATGCGTCAGCCACATTTTAAATAACTAGTATTTCATATTTCTTATAAACAGGGCCCGTAACTTTCATGCCGATGACATCAATTTGACGTCACGCTCCATTTAGGGTGATCCGAAATAGTTTTATTGTTAATTATTAATCATTAGTCGTCAATCATTTTAATCATGTACAAATATCTTCAAAAGTCGTATATTTACTCGTGAAATAAATAATTCCTACTCGATACGTGCTGTACGTTAAAGATGAATTCTGTTTTCTATGTAATTATTGAAATGTGTTAACAATATCATTAAAAAAAATGTATGTATAAAAACAAATCAAATAGTTTTATTTATGTTTCACGTATCAAGTAGGTGTTATTTATTTCACGTACAAATATACCACTTTTGAAGTTATTTGTACATGATTAAAATGATTGACGACTAATGATTAATAATAAACAATAAAACTATTTCGGATCACCCTAAATGGAGCGTGACGTCAAATTGATGTCATCGGCATGAAAATTACGGGTCCTGCTTATAAAACATCAGTTTATGATTAGTCATTGATATTGTGGGTGCAAACCTATAACTGGGCCATTTTTTTTAAAGTTGCCTTCTCACCTTTTTTGTAACAGATATTTTCATATGATTTATGCTCAGAATTTACGATTCTATTCCGTAATTTCTATTCCGTTACCGCTACAAAATGTACGAAAAAATGGTAACAGAAAAACAAAACTTTGGAACAAACATTTTCTCCTAATTCTGACTGAAAATCATATTAAAAATTCCATGTCCAAAAAAAAATGGAGGACAAATTAAAAAAAAATACTCGACTAAACTAGTAGACCTTTACATTTTTTACATATAATTAGATATACACAATATGTCGCAAAAGTCAATGATAAACTGGTACAAGAAAATGCACTCTGCTCGTAAATACAGGTAAATTCACAAAAGCTGGCACGAATGGAATGAATGAAATGAATGACATCTATCATTGTGTGTATGCGGCCCTGCTATACCAACCTGTATCTACTGTCATTTTGACATCCACACATACGGTAGAATGGGGTGACTGTAGGAAAAAATGGGGTTACTTTGATAGATGTAAAATGGCCATAAAAGTGTCAATTAGATTTAATTTATTGGTCCTTTTAGGTTTTAAAGTGCCTTATTAAATACCGATTAGACTCAACTGACATGTGACGTAAAAACATGTACACGAGTTAAGATTTCAAAGTCACCGCTGCATTTTAAAGTCACCCCGTTCTACGGTAGATACTTTCTGTCACTTGATCCATTCGTGCCAGCTTTGGTAAATTTACCTGTACTTGGGGATAAAAGATAAATATATGAGTATATACTACATCACAATTTTTTATGTAATTTTATGGAAATCTTTAGGTATCGGCAATCTAAGTAGCACTTACGACGTATTTATCTTTGTAAATACACAACAATACTACATTTTTTTTCCTTAGTAGTTATTACTAGGTGCGTTTTCTAGTGCCAGGTTATCAATTAATTTTGGGACAAATTGTATGTTCTGAATTTTGGAAACAATACATCTTGAGTACTGCTATTGCTTATTTAAAAAACAATTTCATTATTTTTTACAAAACATAAAAATCTATAAGTACACAATCATAAAACGTTTGTCTTAAAATCACTGTCAATTGGCAGGGTGACCTAATAACAAACTATTAACATAATCAGCAAAGCTGTTTTAGATAGCTACGGCTCCCTACACTGAGCATGGCCCGACATGCTCTTGGCTGGTTTTTAAAAATCTCATAAAATTAAACATTTAAATATCGAAAAAACTAACTACTGCACTTGGTATCGAATCGCTATCAAATGTAACTATCATCTGTTTTACTTTAGGCTCGGCGCCAACAAGAAAGGAACTACAGTGGCTGCAGGGTATCCACATCCCCACAGCACGCCATCATCCCGTAAAAGAATGCTTCGTACGACTCGAGCACCTGCCACTCAAAACACTCTCAACACATTCCAAAACTCGCAAAATATCAAAACGCAAGCCACAAAATAAAACGCAAAATAATAAACATTATATCTGCGATACTTGTGGAAAAATATGTAAAGGGTTTAGCAGCCTTACCGAACAAGAGGTGCCTTACCCCACGGATGAGGTCAATATTTTAGGTGGTGTACTAGCAGGACCTAATAATACTCCATGCTTAATATCAGCTCTAGATCTTCTTTTGTTTTAGAGTTATTCAAGATAATGTAAAATATACAGGGTGCCGTTGAAAGTGGCATATTTCGTAAACTGTTCAAGTTAGATCAACCAAACAAAATCGTGTTTGATAACAATAAAATAAACTACAAAATGCATATTTTTAATCTGCATCTTGTCCTTATTTTTCATAATTAAAAAAGGGTTCTTGTTTTTTTTCCATATTTTTTTTTTATTTCACGTGGAGGTACACCTACAAAAAAAATATGCATACATAGCCACTAAAGTCCACTATATATAAAAATTAAGATTTTTCCATAAATCATCGTGCGTCATGCCAAAAAGGTAGTAAGTGCATACTAGCGTCATATATACTTACTTCATTTTTCGTTAAGCTTAAAATCGTTATATTTTAAAAACTAGTCATTAAGTAAGGTTGCATCTTCGCACAGTTAATTAGACTATTAGAGACTACCTTTTCACAAAATTTCAGCAAAATCGACCGAACGGATTTTTCCGAACATTCCGTGCGGGGTTCTTTGTTGATATAGAAAACAATTAGCCTTTTCTAATCTTTTATTATTTCAAACAGTGGACCTGTGCATAAGCGACAGTATAATACAGCTAAAAGCTGGAATTGACTATTTACAAATCTAAAGCATCTTATGCCATATTTACATACACCATAAATTAAAATAAATTCGTTCGGTAAATACACTTCGACATCTTCCAAAGTTTCGAAAAGGTCCGATTGTATGTGAATGAATAGGAATGTGAAAACAAATGTCGAAAACAATACTATCTGTCAAATGTTATCAACAATACAATACAATACGATAACTTTTTATAGCACCTCAAAGACAAATACAAAACAAATTATAAAAATACATGTTTGAAAGAGGTAAACAAAAGGCGGTCTTATCGCTAAAGAGCGATCTCTTCCAGACAATCTTTGGGTAGAGGAGATAAGAAAGTTAAAGTTGATAGTAGGTGGTGCAAAACTGAGAAAAATGGTCTGATGCTAAGGAATGTTAAAATAAACACAAAATACAAATAGCTATATATATGTATATATATATAGATACCTACACATATCAACGTTTGATATGTCACCGTCGATTATTCTAAATAGGTTTATTAGAAGAGTGTACCTACAGTACCTACACCCTTATGGTCACACTTTACTTGTATGCCAGTAACGACTACATCTGGAATAGTTTTTTTTTTGGCATGACGCACGATGATTTATGGAAAAATCTTAATTTATATATATAATGGACATTAGTGGCTATGTATGCATATTTTTTTTGTAGGTGTACCTCCACGTGAAATAAAAAAAAATATGGAAAAAAAAAACAAGAACCCTTTTTTAATTATGAAAAATAAGGACAAGATGCAGATTAAAAATATGCATTTTGTAGTTTATTTTATTGTTATCAAACACAATTTTGTTTGGTTGATCTAACTTGAACAGTTTACGAAATATGCCACTTTCAACGGCACCCTGTATATTTTACATTATCTTGAATAACTCTAAAACAAAAGAAGATCTAGAGCTGATATTAAGCATGGAGTATTATTAGGCCCTGCTAGTACACCACCTAAAATATTAACCTCATCCGTGGGGTAAGGCACCTCTTGTTCGGTAAGGCTGCTAAACCCTTTAAACACGTATTAATTCAGCATTTGAGGATTCACTTGCCGGACGATGTCACTGTACGAAATCACCCGAAGGTAGTTCAAATAGGTGAGAAGACATATTACTGCGAGATATGCCAAAAAGGATTATCGTGTTTAGGCTCATTAAAAAGGCATTTAAATGCCCATGCAGGTAAAAAACGGCATACATGTGAAACGTGTGGTAAAAATTTCGATTCTTCCATTAAAAAACACAAACTGACTCATTTAAAAGAAAAACCGGAGTTTCCTTGTGAAGTTTGTGACAAGGTTTACAGTTCGGTAAATAATTTAAAAGTACACAAGCGAACTCACTTAGGACTGAAACTTTATTAATGTGATCTTTGTGATAAGAGATATAGCACTCACGACAATTTAAAACGACATAGATTAAGTCATTTCGAAGAAATGCCGTTTGTTTGTGAGATTTGTGATAAAAAATTCCGAACTGTCGATCGTTTAAGGTTTCATAAACGTATACACTTGGTAGAGAAACCATATCCATGCAGTAAATGCAATAAGAGCTACATAACAAGCTATCAATTGAACAATCATAAAAAAATCCATTTAAATGAAAACCCGACATGTCGAACGTGTAGAAAAGAATTCAAAACATCAACTGAATTAGACGAACATACACGAATTTTCAAAGAACCATTCTCATGTGGTACATGTAAGAAACTGTTTTGTGAACTCCGTTATTTTAAGAAGCATAAATACAGAATGCACGGCAGTGCGTTTTTATTTTGCGTGTTATGTAGGAAAGAGTTTAAGACGTCGACTCAGCTGGAGGTTCATAATAAAACTCACAAAGGGTATACCTGTGGAGTCTGCCAAGAGAAATTTACAGATAACGTGTCTCTGCAGAAACACAAAAAATCTCATACTCACACTGTTGAGATGCGTTACTCCTGCGAAATATGTAAAATGAAATTTACAAAATGGCGTGATTTGTTTACACACAATATGACTCATGTAAAGAAATAGAGGGTCGTAATTACCCCTAGTGGTCTTAACACTTTAATAAGGCCCCAGTTATACAGCTACGTGAAAGTCTACTATGTTAGTAATGCACTGGAGAATACTAGGGCAAAAAGAAACAAATTATTTTTATCGTTAATGCACTTGTCCAAGTGATGCTTACGTAACATGCGCTCAAACTTTGCTCTGAACCTGTCGGATCGGAAGAATGTCTTATGATTTTATTTAATAAGAAAGAGCAAAATTAATACTGAAAATTAGACCGTGCATTTGCTTTAGCTGGTCTAGGTACTTACTTAACTTTATATACCACTATACTTTTTTCTTTTAATCATTTTTGAACCTTGCTTGTAAGGAACAGTGGTGAATTTCGTTTGTTTGTAAAATCAGTCAAGAAATGCGACTTTTTTGAGTTCTTGAAAGGTTTAAATTTCATTAAAGTGGAGTGTGCATTGTAATGTACATTGGGCCTTAATAGGTTATAGTCCTAGGTACCCTATGTGTGACAAAGGGCATCTATCACAGTGTGTCGCCAGTATGTCTGCCCTGCTAAGCATAATAGCGATATCTAAAAATAAAATGTAATGCAAACATGCACCTTAAATTCTATTGCTGACTATTCCATTTCCAAATGTCTCTATTTTTGAGATATCGCTATTTCGCTTAGCAGAGCAGATGTACGAGCTTCACCTCAGCCCATGGTAACCTGAGTCTTCATCTTCGATGCCACCGAACGCCGCAGGATTGTTTTTTTGTAACCTTCGAATACACTTTTGTTGTAAAGTTGCCATGTTTTTCTCTGCCAAAATACCTGAGACCGTATTTTAGTCAAAAGACATTTTTTCTCATGGGATTGCTTTATTTCTGATCCAGGGAATTGAATGTGAATGATTTAGAATTAGACAACTCTAAGTATTTTAAAGACAAAGTGGTCTTAGGCACTGGTCTCACCGCGAGCTACTAAGCTATGAACTATCGGCTATAAACACGAACAAAAGATACGCACTCCCGTGGAAATAAAAGAGACACGGCTATACTCGCCCAGCTATCAGCTATCACCGCCGGGCGAGTATCGCCGTCTCTCTTATATGTTTATAGCTTAGTAGCTCGCGGTGAGACCAGTGCCTTAATCGCGTAAACTTACGTTTAATGTATATCCTGATGTTTCTGGATCTTGTGTTGTGTGTAGGCCTAGTGACAATCCTAGCCTAGAAATGAGTAATCAAGACCAAGTGCGGGTAGTTCGAAAAACCCGCGCAGCTCGAAGGTGTTGATACTTTTTCTCGCCACGGCCTGCGACCACGGGTGTTACGTAAACGTCAGAATGTAATTAAACGTAAGTTTACGCGATTAAGACCCGTTTGTCTTTAAAATATGAGTGATAATCGTGAAAGTTTAAATCAATACGTAGTCAATAATACCTATGAGATAATTACAAGGATCGGACAAACGCCCATCATTTTGAAAACATAACCCTGTTCCTTACAGTAGAGACTTCCTTGTGTTGTGACTTATGATGTTAACTTATTTTATAAGATATTTTTTAACAACACTATCACAAAATATGTATCTAGGAGATCGCAACTCCTAGTTAGTTGTACACACCATGATTGTGAATTTGTAACTCATAAACAATTTAGAATTTCGATGAATTGAGTGTATAATATCTTCTTCGGTTACCGCGACAATTATTCATGAAATAAAACTATTTAAACGGATTATGTATATCGCGTAAATTAATTAATTTTACTTAAATCGTTTATTGGCACAATCATGATATGTAACAACATGAACAAGTAAGAAAGAGTTGGGATCTCCTAAATAGATACTTTGTGTTAGTGTTATTAAAATAACATCATATTAAATATGTTAACATCATAAGATGAGGAAGTCTCTACTGTACGGAACAGGGTTCTATTTTCAAAATGACGGGCGTGTGTCCGATACTTGGAGATAAAACACCTGAGGAGTGTTTTTTCAAAAGGAAAATATAGAAAAAATCACCGTTGTTCACAGAGTGGAAAGAAGCCCTTTTGAAAAGACACCCCTCAACTAAGGAATGTGTTTTATTTTGTTGCATTAGAAATAAGGTAACAATTATGTAAAATTTAATTTATTTCAAACTAGTTCTAAAAATCTGTTTATATTAATATTTTCTTCGGTTACCGCGAGGATTACACATAAAATAAAACTATGCCATCCGCAGACCACGAACCTTGTAAAGTGTTCGAAACGTCGGAACGAAAAAGTTAAAGTTAGTTAATATACGCGAGTTTATCCGTTTTAATAGTTTTATTTTATCTGTTTATATTAATTGAAAGCAATAGAATGCAAAATAATCGTAAATTATTCTTAATTGATACATTTATTTACTATTCGTATTTTTTAGTTAATGTTTAAAACCTTTTGAACGTCTTCCCTTACGATTAAAATTTTCTACGCGGAGTTGTCTGTTACCATCTGAGACCAGTTTCTTTTTTCGCAAAGCTTGTAACTTGTATTACAAGTGGTAGTCTCTTTTTAACACCATTAATTAGATAAAGACTCCCGCTTATATTACAAGTTCCGACAGTTGGGAAAAAATCTCAGTTGTTACCACCTATCTGATACCAGTGGTAACAACTGAGATTACCGAGGTAACAGATCGGCATAACCCCCCACACGCGTCTAATGAATATAAATTGCTTGTCAGCAGGACAATTGCTTTGACAGCTACCGCCATGACCACTTTAGGTGTTGCTGACGTGATAGGAGTTCTTGTCGTTCAAAAAGTTAAAAGCATGTCAAGACCACTTATATTGTTTGTAAAGCTACAAACGAACTAAAAATATCGCACATTTAGAATTATATTTGACACACATTTTTAGAATATTTAAGTATTTTAGTTTTCGTTCTAGGATATTTTATGCAGCGAACAGAAAAACGATTTTCAGATATCTGGTTTTATATGTATAATCCCAAAATTAGGTCACCATAATTCTGAAGGAAGACTGGAGAATCCTCTTATGCTTTAAAAGCTGAAGGCTAGGGTGCTTCTTATTTTTGTAATTTTGTAGGATGTTCGAACCAATAAAGGAGTTATTTGCTCTCCCGATTGCAATTTTCTATGGGGCACCCTTTCATTTTTAAGCGACTTCAAAAAAGGAGGAGGTTCTCAATTCGACAGATTTTTTTTTTTTGTATGTATGTTACCCGATATCTCCGAGAATAGTGAACCGATTTTAAAATTTCTTTTTGTGATCGAACGTGTGCCCCGTTACCCCGAGATGGTCCCGTTGGCACCAAGTTGCTGTCTGATGATGGGATCTTGGAGAAATCGAGGGATCTCTTCAATTGTTATAGGTACATGTATGGCGCTTTTGGTAATTTTCATTCATTTACAAGAATTTGCATTCAGAAAGTAGGATTTGAGGAAACCAATGATGGAAACAAATCGGGAATCTTGGAGAAACCGGTTGAAGTCGATTTTTTAAATTTTTAATTTGGTGATTATGTTTTGATAAGTAAACCATATTTGCCTTTTTTTTTCAATTATTATAAACAAAAATTAGGAGTCGCTACCGAAGTAATAGAAAAACAACTAATCATTTTGCCTTTCTTGAACTTTGTACCTCGGTAGCGATATGGTTTACTTATCAAATAACAAAATGAGAGGGTGCCCCATAGAAATTGCAATCGGGGTAGCAAAGAGCTCCTTTATTCATCCCACAAAATTGCAAAAATAAGAAGCACCTGAAGGCTGTTTCTCATTGGCCCCAAGAGCGCCAATTTATCAGACAAAATTTCGAGTTAGAAGTCGAGTAAACCCGCGACGTAACCATTCAAAATGGTCGCCCGGTTAGCAGGGTTATAGTTGGAGCCATACCGTTGCACGACCAAAATGTTGCCAGTTTCGAAAACCTGCTGAAGACCTGCGCGCACCTGCGCTGCTTGAACGGCATTATATTCGTAATTTCTGCCTAGAAATAGATAATAAACTTTTTATTTATTTTTTGTCTGTTCTGAATGCCGTCCGTTGGGGCGTCTTGGATTAGTCCTAGTTTGGAAGTCATTGGAGGGAGTTAAAAAAAATACTGCTGACAAAAAAAAATAAGATTGGCAAACCAACTTTTCGGTTAAAAAGAACACGATTTAAAATTTAATTTTTCTTCAACGAAGGCAAATTTGGAAGTATGCCTACATGTACATTGTACTTTTAAAGGCAATATGTAGATATTGCCTAGTGATAAAAAAATATGTAAATGTATTTGCTGCGCCCATCAGGGTTTCAGAGTTCATGTTTCACATGTTGTTCATGAGTGCAATTTAATAAATAAATAAAAAAAATATAAATGAAGTAATGTGTATAAAAAATGCTCAAAAATAAGGACCAACGCACTTTAATTCTGTGTAATAATAATAACAACGATGTAACGTATTTATAAGACGCCCAATACACTTGACTGTGTCAAAGGTTGACCGCCTATGAAAAATTTGATAATAATGCGGTTTTTCACTGAAAAGTTGGTTTGCCAATCTTAAAATTGTTGACCACAGCATTCTACTTAGGTTAGGACATTAACTTTTCTTTCAGTATATTTAATATACAGTGTGTGCCTATGATAATTACCTACTGGCTTTTATCGAAACCGAGGAATGCGATGCAGATTTCTAGTCAAACCGTGAACATTATTCGATTCAAAAAGCTAATTTTAAAAGTAATTAACTTTCTAGGAAAAGTTAATTTAGAAGCAATGTACTTCAAAATAAATCGTTAATTTGCACTTGACAATGACAGATCGCAGCCACTCACGACGTTTGACAACTAAACAGTACACGCGTTACATTGATCGTTCGGAGGAAATAAAATTAATTGTACGATCAATTTAATTATTTGTCAAATGTTAATACTTGAAAACGATTGCTAGTAATACATATTAAACACACTGTATATATTAAGTTGTCCCTAATGTGAACAATGCTAAATATTAATATTACCTGGCTTATTCTTTATATAATAACTTATATCCATCTGAGGATCGGCAGGCACTCGCGGCTGCACTTTTTTAGAATAATGAACAGAGCGCTTCGTTTTTTTAAACTTCAACAGTTTTACCTCCGTTTTAGGCTTGTGCAGTATTTCTATAAACTTCTTCAAGCCCTTAGCTTCCTTTTCTTTGACGTGAACTTCTATTTTATGTTTCACGAAACTTGTAAGACTTGGAAATATTTCGTGTTTAGCTTTCTTTTTAGGCGCGAATCTTTTTTTTCTTATTGTATTTGGTTGTGGTTCCGCGTTTTCTTTGTTTGTGTTGATATGTGACATTTCTGAGCTGTCTTTTTCTTCCCGATTTGAGCCGGCCCACGTTTTGTATTTGCTGTAGTATTGTACGAAGTTAGTGAGAGGGTCTACTTGAACTGATCGCTTGCGTTTCGTTTTTACTGGACGCTGCGGGAGGGAGAGGGGCATATCGTCGTCAGTGAATTCTTGTTCAGAGTAAATGTATTCTTCGGTTTGTGATGCGGCTGGTCTCGAATCTGATGAGGCGCGAACTGAAAAGAAGATCGAATGTAGATTTTTATTACAAAATTGCTGCACGAGTGTAGAAAAGTGTGATAATAATTTATTTTTCATCACACTCGCTGTCTAAGCGCGCCATTGCTTGCATGCATAACGGGAGTAATAGAAAAAAGCGATTCCGTAGGGAGTAATAGAAATGTCAGTACGTCATTTAATAATATTTTGTCTTAAAATTTATTTTTTTGTCGGCAAGTGTGATGAAAAACATTGTATGCATCACGGTCGGTAAGCGGAATACTAACTCGAGTCATTAAAAGCCCTCCGCCTACGGCGTCGGGCTTCTAACACTCGTTAGTAATTCCGTACTTACCTCCCTTAATGCACAATGTCCTATTGCACACAATTGCACAATGTGCTATTGTTAATGTCTTATTGTCCTTGATGCACGCAGTTGTGTCACCTAAATCTAATTAATGTGTTTTTTTTTACATTTCTATACATATTTTATTTTGTATACAATTTTTTTTAATTGTATAATTTTAGTTTCATGACGCATTGGCGTTCTGCTGTAATGTCATGTAAACTTTTGTTTTAATAAATAAATAAATTACTCACACATGCAATGAAATATTTGTTGCTATGGAACCCTTCGTGCGCGAGCCCGGCTCCCACTTGGCTGCTTTTTCTTTTCTACTGACAAGCTTATACAACACTAGAAAATGCTCATAAAATTCCACATACTTGGCCAACCCCGAGCTGATAGAGAACTGAGAACGTCCGGGGCGCCATCTTGGTTTTGCATCCGGCAGCGCTCAGTGGCTGTCCCATTGGTTCCATTCATGCACGTCATCAGGAACTGCAGGTCCGCGTTGGAGATCATGGTGGGTACCCAGGACATGGGAGAGGACGCTATTGGCGGACGAGCTGGGAAGAATATTCAGTCGTTTCATTTTTGACCACGATCATACCTGCTGGTAAGTGATGATGCAGTGTAGGGTGGAGCAAGCTTACCTGTGATACCTATTTACTCTTGCCTTGAAGATATTCAGATTGTACACATGCGGAAACATAGATCAGACATATTTAAATGGCCGCGTGTTGAAGGCAGTGAGAATAAATTTGGGTCAAAGTTATTTTCGTTGTCTTGTTTCATACCACTCTCTCACGGTTTTAGTTGCTGTTTCGACTCAGTATATTAAAAGAAACCGGTGCACTTGTGTTTCTTTTTCACTCTAGATTCTAATCCATACATCAGAAATTGAAAATCAACTCTCGTGCCTTGAGACCTTCGCTTCGCAATGCTCGAGATTCCAGTTTTTGAACCATTCGCTACGCTCGTGGCTCAATTTAGGAATCTTTCGCTAGCTCAGCTCTCAATATTAGCACGACAGTTAACAAAACATCATCTCATACAAAAATCACCGTCATCGAAAAGAATTTTGACCCATTTGTCACCACCCCAACTCCTCCCGCGGGTGTCGTAAGAGACGACTAAGGGATTGAAGTGTCACTGACCATTCTTTGATAGAAGATTGATGATGGGCAGCAGTAATAGACATTACTGCGATCGCCAATCCGCTTGCCCAGCATGGCGATTACGGGCATTTTAGGTACCCTCCTAATGCGTCTAAATATACGCATATATAGGAGAGGCCTGTATAGGCTGATGATGATGGTGATGATATTTGCATGAAGAATAGAACATCGAATAAATCACAGACTTGTCGATTGTCTTGTCGATTGCGTTATATCTCTCTCACACTTGTGGATTAGTTCTTAAGTGTGACAGAGAGGAAACGAGATCTCGCGGTAGGTCAGCCTCTGTAGCCTAGTTGGTAATGACCCTGCCTACGTAGCTGGAGATTCCGGGTTCAATTCCAAAGGCATTAAATGATTTATTTATCACAAATATTTGTTCCTTGGTCGTAGCTGTGTATGTATTTAAGTATCTATCTATATGTATCAATCTACTATTTATATCGTCACTTGGTACGCAAATCACAAGCCTTAATTGAGCTAACCGTAGAACTAGGTGTAAGATGTCCCAAGATATTTATTAATATACTTACTAGTAGTCTGCACGAACTCCTGAGGTTTCGGATCGTACCCCGTCAGATGCGCGAGCCTATCCAAGAACCATGCCAGCCGTAGCACCAACGTGTTGTCTTCCTCATGCCCATAGGGACCATGGGTCTGCGGGCCATGGGCCTGGGGACCATGGGTCTCATGGCCGTGACCGTAACCGTGCTTATAGTCCAGGCTGTGGATCCCATTCTCGTAGCTGCGGTCATTTTCGTGGTGTCCGTCGTGCTGAAAGATTTAATGGTAAGCTTTCTATCAATTGATGGCCAGATTTGGGTGAAAAGTAATCTGTTTACTAACTGTGTATTACAATTTTTTCTATGTGGCATTTGGAATTTGGTTTTGAAATTCCACATATACGCAAATGGCAACAAAGCAGTGGATGCGACTTGCGACTAGCACAGGACCGAGGAAAGATTAGTTTTTTTGTATGTATTTTACTCGATATCCTGTATCGTAGTGTCGTGAACCGATTTCCAATATTTTTTTAACTGGCGTGCATGGGTATTTTTACTTTTTGGATTACCTAATTAGCGCGAAGTTAAAAAACCTTAATTTCAGCCAGCTTTGTAACGACAATTAAGCACTAAATTTCGATAATAACTCGATTTTGGTGTTCATTTTATAAACAATAAGCCCATATTATAATATAAAAACGCCGATCGAGTTTAAATTCCTAACGATATTGTACTTGTACAGTCGAGTGCATTAATATATAGACATATTTGCAAGGGATCAGTATGGAGAAGTGTATATACATTTATGCCCTTGACTGTACTGTCGTTACAAAGCTGACTGAAATTAAGGTTTTTTAACTTCGTGCTAATTGGGTAACCCAAAAAGTAAAGATGTCCGTATAACCCCTAGATGGTCCCGTTGGCACCAAGTCTGTTTGTCTACTGCGTCATTAATAATAATTACACTAATGCTCGATTTCACCTACCTTTTATCCAAAAAATAGCGCTTACTTTCAGATAGTAAAGTCAAAATTCCACAGTAATTTGACACTAGTACGAGTATACCGAGAAGGAGATGCCGGGACGACCTGGACGCTTTCTATCCAAATTGGCGGGAGAAATGTGACGACCGGGCCGAATGGAGGAAGAGGGGAGGCTTTGGCCCAACAGTGGAACACTAAACCAGGCTGATAAAAGAAATCTGAGATTGAAGCATAGTTCGAATAAAAGTTTGGTTAGATCGAGCCTAAATAGTTGGGAGCTTTTGGACTATAGTTGGGTAGTTTTGCGGTGTAAAATCTTTTCTAAATTAACTTACACCTGTGACAATAAACTCCACAAACCTCGCTATATTTTTCCTCATACAACTTATCCTGCAGCTCGCTCGCTGCCCACACTGCGAGCTCAGCCAGTCTCCTGACATGCTCGCTAGCCAGATCCGCCCTCATACAATCCCTGAACTCCTCGCTCGCGTTAAAAATCGTGTAGTTCCGAGACATCGTCATAAAATCTGTGAAATTCGCCGTCATTTGCACAACCGAGGTAAGATTGGAAGCTGTCAAGTTGGTTGGTACTCCAAGACCGTAGGTAGAAAATGGGAGGAGGTATCCTAAGATCGCCGTTTGGACGAGATTGGGGTTGGTGGGATTGGTGATCGGGTTTGAGGGGTCGATAAGGAATCGCAGGAGGACGTCTGAGTCGTTTTGGTTGGCTCCTCGACGTAGTTGGACGATGTTCTGAAAATAAGGTGATCTTTTAGTATTAACCTTTTAATCTGATATGTCAGACAATAAATATCCACATCACCTTGCCGGAGTTATAAATAAGACAAAGGTCTTATTTGTGTTTTAACCGTTTCAGTGCGGATGACACGCCAGGCGTGTCATGAATGTTTTTAACGAATGGCGTATGACACGATAGGTGTGTCATTATATTCTGTGGCGTAAGGCACGCTTGGCGTTTCATGAAAAAAAATTTCACTGCCATAGATAAAAGTTTTGAAAATGGAACACGCAACGAATTGGTTAATAATGTAACTGTGTTATTCAATCAAATGCAAGCTCTGATATGCATGCTGTGATTTTACACTGGACAGGCTCGATGAAAAATTCACGGCGGTCATAGGTTTAATAAAGTCGATTGCAAGACAAATGTAAGTAACGAAGTACATTAAAATTCATTAATGAAAACAAGATTTTACGTTGGCGATTTCTACACCGTGTTTTTATTGATTTCCGTTAAATTAAAGGGAAGCTTATTTTGGTCAAAAATAATCAATTTCTCTAAGAAACTAGTGTCTTACTGTTATTGAGTTATTAAAAAAATAAGTTTAATGACTGAACAAGTGTACTGCAACCTTTATTACATCCTAATGTTACTTATTTTGACATGTGCCGTCAGCAGCCGTCAGTCACCTGGAATCTTATTCTTAAGGTTGTCTCATCTCACACTTGCCATTACAATTATTATGTATGAAAACGAAATTTTTTTTTTTTACGAAATTAACAAAAGCCGATATACCAGGCAACTTCTATTAATGTCCCAAGTAACCTGTCCAATTTAGCGGAAATCAATAAAAACACGGTGTATAGTTTTCTAATTAGTGCGCTAGATGGCAATCCAACGGTTCCCTGATACATACGACGGTCATGTTCTGCTGGCGACAGGTCTCCAGCCTCCGCAGGTAGTCCTCGATGGAGCGCCGGAGACCGTCCAGGTACGCGCTTCCGTTCTTCACAGCTTCGTGTACCTGCGAAGATATCAGGTAGAATTACTGGTGTCGATTAGCTGTAGCTGCTTATCATTAAGGCTGATTGCTACCGTCCAAGTGTTAGGGCTTGTCTATTAATCACGTCATACGATTTTGGCCTGTTTTAGACCCCCCCACCCCTCATCGTGATATTTTCCTCCCCCTAGCCAATATGACGTGTAATTTATTGCCAACTTAAGTAGTCTTTTAAATAACACTTGAATTTAGGTACGTACTTTTTTGCCAACTATGAGGTAAATGTTCGCGAAGTTTTAAAAAGTGTTTTATAAAAAAGTAAAGATTTATTTTTACTGGTTATAATGTTGTTCAGCAGATTCGAGAGTAACAAAAAATTACACGTGATTTGTCCGATGACCCCCTCTCCCCTATGGTGATAATTGGTGTTTTTTTCTTGTCCCCCCCCCCCCCCCCCCTCCCCCTATACAGTATGACGTGATTAATGGACAAGCCCTTACACGGTGTCCTAGGCGATTCCCTTGCGAAAGCGATAAAATAAAACAACCGCCAGCTTATGTTTTGTGTAGCGAACGAATTTCGTAGAGAGTAAGAATAGAATGAGCATCCGCTTGTTTGATGTAAATCCACCTCAAGTACCTCAACACGTTCGACGCCGGTGACACAGCGTGTGTGACCAACAATATCTGATTCCTATGCCAGTGACACACATACGTGATCAGAGTAACCTTATTCTTATGCGGCTTATGCCACTAGCATAAATCAAGTTCCTCCTATGCCAGTGCCATAGAAATACGAACGTTTTTGACACAAGTGCTGTGTCACTAGCATAAGGGTACAATCTATTCAGTCACACATGCGTGTTAATGGCATAGGAGCTCTATCAGATAATTTCGATCGGCATAGTATTAGCACTTAGTGAAACAGTACTGGAGGCGAACGTGTTAAAGTGTCCTACGTGACCAACCCCGGTGCGGCGTACGGGCGACACGACACGGCGCGATGCGAACGCGATCAGTTTGTTTCATATTTTTTATTTTATTTATTACAACTATTTTTACAGGGCTACGCCTAAGACAATAGTGTACATCTATCCTATCTGTCTATACTATACATAACTATCACGTCTGTAACAAATAATTTATAACGCTGACCTTGTGAATTCATTCAGAGAGCAAGAGAACAAGTCAATGATTTCCGAGACAATGTTGAGGGTGCGCAGCGCACGCGATCGAAACGCGACGCACGAATAGTGTGTCGTTTTGTTTATTGAAAATGTTCGATCGATGGGAGTTTTCGCGTGCACGTAAGTACAAGGCTATCGCGTCCTCGTCGCTTTGAATCGCCTACGTAGGACATCATAGCCTTAAGAAAAAAAAACCGGCCAAGTGCGAGTCGGACTCGCGCGCGTAGGGTTCCATACCATTATCAATTTATTATTTAAAAAATACTGTTAAATCAACCTACCTCAAAAACTATAGGAGATAAATAATCAAACCAAAAATCGTTGATAGAGTTTATTAATGTGCATAACATATACATATATTTTTTAATTTTATATCGCGTAGTTTAAAAAATAGAGGGGGGGGGGGGACACATTTTTCAGACTTTGAGAGCTGATAACGATTTGCTTAAATAAAAATGAGATTTATAAACCTTCATATCATTTTCAAAGACCTTTCTATTAATACCCCACACGCTTATATACATAAAAAAAAATTATATCCCTCAGTTACATGTATGGAAGGCCCCCACCCCAATGTTTTTTTACAATTTAGTATCATAATCCTGTAGCGGTTCATACAACACATATCCTTACTAAATTTCGTTACTGTAGCATTTATAGTTTCCGAGTAAATCGACTGTGACAGACGGACAGACGGACATGACGAATCTATAAGGATTCCGTTTTTGCCATTTTGGCTACGGAACCCTAAAAATTGTTGCTTGAACGACGATATGACCCGCTGCGGTACACTCTACCCTCCTACCTACAAGCTACTGATGTTTATGAGCACCCTGGCCGCAGCTACTAGCTAATTAATTACTTATCGCGTTCTCAATAATTTGCCTAAACGAATCCGGACGGATGTTAGACCGGATTTAGACTTCTAAGTTTTACTTGTAAGGAGAAACTACGAGTATTTGCGAGGATAAGGTCGTAATTCCTTGTTTCGTACCGACTACCGACCTTTCTACGTTAATTTTGGCGTCAAACATTTTGATTATGCGGAAAAGTGAATGTGAGTTTTAGGCGTGGTGGCGGCACTAAAGGCCGGGCCTGTGCGATTATCGATTCTCATACAAATTGACTGCTTAGATAGATAGACAATTTTTTATTCATTGCTAATTGCTACATACAATGGCTAAGGGATTTCGATACTTTTTCTGCCACTATGGGGAGGTGAGTCAGGTGAGATGGCAGCACTGAGCGGAAAGTTTAACGAATTGTCAAAATAAATACGCGCATTTAATGTTCAATCTATTTATAGGTTTATTTATTCTGAAAACCGTTACTTAAGGAATATTGTTTTCTAAAATATATAAAAAAAAATAGTTTCAAGTCAATTGCCATGAAATGAACAAAGTTATGGTAATTATTTTTAATACCAGTAACTTTGCGCGCCTGTTTTAGATCTCAATCTTCAGTTCGACAACCGTGATTTAGTCGTAATCCATTACAAAATCAATAAACCTCTAAATAAAATATATTTCGATATTTTAGGTCCAGTACCTATGAATAGTATGAATCTGACAACTGTATGGACCAGACGCCTACTGTAGCGACTCCTGGCGGCAGAAAAAATATCGAAAACCCTAATTTCACCGAAAACACAAATAAAACATTCAATAAGAACTTACGTAGGTACCTAAATACTCAAAGGTAGGTACACACTTAACGACACTTGTGCAGAACATCCTTTCAACACTTGTAATGTAAGGTAAGTAGGTATCATAAATCATTCTATTCAAACAACAAAAGCTTGTTTCAAAGACAGTTTGTCAGAATAACATTTCTCATTAAATTACTATATGCTTAAGCTGAGTAGGTGTATTATAATATAATTCTTTTTTTTTACCTTTTGCTCCATGTATCCATCGTATTTATAATCGTCAGCGTAATGTTGTTTGTACTTTTCATAATCAAAATGCATGCTTTTTGTATGTATGTTATCATACAAAACTTGATCTGGCCGTTCCGCCGGTTGTCTTACTGTATCTTGTCTCTCCCGCTCGTGCAAACTTTTTTCAAAAAAAAATTTTCTGACTTGCGGTAAGTCTATTGTCCATGATTCCGTCTGCTCAAACGCTAGCAGAATAATGTAGAAACCGAACGCTGCTTTCACAACTGTCAACATTTTAGCGGGAAAAACTTTTTAATGTAACTGGCTGGTTTTAAAAGCAAATTTAAAACATGGCGTATAGGTTATGTTATGTTTTAATCAGTGTATAGCTTGGAACACGTTTATTTTCGCAGGCGGAGTTAGAGAACTGGTGAGAAATTGGCCGACAATGATCGATTTTTACGTAATTACGTGTTTCCCGCGCTCATTGTTTGAGGTTAGTGTTGCCTGCATTGTAAAATTACTGTATTTATATTTAATTGGAAAATAAAGAATATATGAAAGTGACTGTGTACATATAGTAGTAATACTATTATAATATAGTTGAACCTCTAACTCTGCATAAAGAGTGTAATTTTTTATGGTAGATATTTAATTTGCTTGGAAGAGTTAAGTTGGTATTTTTTTGACTCTATCTCGAAAAGAATGGATATAGTCTGTCAAACCATCTTAGGCAGTAACAGTAGGAACAAATCTCTATATGTATCTCTTTTTTGGTACGATATGATTTTGTCTGTCGGTGCCTCAAGCGAGTAAAACCTTAGACAAACTATATTATGTAAATATCGGATCAAAAATAATAGTACAAAATATTTCCAATTGTTCCCCAAGAATTAATAGCTAAAAATCCCATCTGTTATGGTAACAAACTGGCTGACACTGGTGGTAACAGGTGGGAATAATCTCGCACGAGTAATAAATATGGCATGCTATGGGCTATGTCGAATAGGAGAGACCTGCGTCCAGCAGTGAACTGAGAGAAGCTGATGATGATGATGTATTCCATACGTCAGTAGAATCTAAATAATCACCAAATAAAAAAAATTAAAAACAACCAACTTCAACCGATTTCTCCAAGATCCTATCATCTGTGGTTTCCATCATTGGTTTCCTATCATGAATCCTACTTTCTGAATGCAAATTCTTGTAAATGAATAAACATTACCAAATTGGGCCATACTTATACCTATAACATTTGAAGAGATCCCTCAATTTCTCCAAGATGCCATCATCAGACCCCAACTTGGTGCCAACGGGACCATCTTGTGACGGGACCATATCGAATTTTTTTTAATAGGTTCACGATTTTCGGAGATTTCGGGTAACATACATACAACAAATCAGTCGAATTGAGAACCTCCTTTTTTTTAAGTCGGTTAAAAAAAACATGTCACATCCATGGCATTAGACGTCTTTGACACATCGTGAAACACATTCGCGAATATATTTTTCGGTAACACTTATTAGTACATAAATAATTTTAACTAAAAATGCATGTGAATTGTGAACTCAAGGTTTAAGTTAACTTACTGAGGTTATTACATCTGGGTCGCGTTTTATAAAGTTACAATTTACAATTTCGCTGTTTGCCTCTCTTTCTAGCCAATATGTGCATGCGTTAGAAAGGTAAACAGCGAAATTGTAATTTGTAACTTTATAAAACGCGACCCTGTTTATATTTTTTTTAGGATATACTGTCGAATGGCAAGAGTCTGGCTAATGAAATATTGCCCCAACTTTTGGCGGGAAATTCAAAAAATCTTTATGTTTTCTGTGCACATAAATATTTTTTAGTATCAAAACTATATTTCCTACTATACCAAGTGTGACCTGCCCTAGATTTTTTGAATTTCCCGCCAAAAGTTGTGGCAATATTTCATTACCCAGACTCTAGTATAGGGATATATTTAGCTTAAATCCTGGCAACACTGTAGAGGATGGGCGTCCGCCGACTCTTCCTTCGGCGCGCATGCAATATTTGAGCAGTTACTGTCTAAATATTACGTGAATGCCCTTGGACGTTAAGTGCCGGGTAAATATAATACATGTTCCTTTCTTGCGATCCTTCCTTCGATAAAATTTACGACGTTTGTGACCTAGTTTAATCGGCTACCTACTGAAAACCTCAAGACCAGCAAACAGGGTTGCAAATAGCTTTATATTGTTAACGGCTCGGCTTTAATTAAAACATTTTAAAACCGATTTCTCCCAGCTATGCTATTCTCTTATTCACACATTCGACGCTGGGTTCACTAATGCTTAACCAAAACAATGTTAGCAAATATTTTTATTTTACAACAAACGTTTCACCAATGTAGTAAGTGGCAAAAATGTTATTCCGCAAATGTATCATTTTACAAAAACTCAATTGACAAATAATCATTAAGCAATTAATACATTAGAACAATGTAAAAATTAATAAATGAATCAATGGTATATTTTACATGTCACCTAAAACTACGTTTAACATATTTGTACATTCACCGAATACCGAGGGGCCGCACATAGTGTGCCACTAAGAGGGATAGACATAGTCACTTACTACTAAGAAGATACTTGTGTGTGTGGCACTTAGTGACGTATTCAACGCATTTGTCTGGCACTTACATTTAGCATCTAATGCACACACACACAAAAAATAGTGGCACAGTGATAAGGACGGACGATTATCGTTCCTTTTCACTTCCACTAGTAAAAAGTTTCATAAGATCATCCCTTTCGTTCTTGCTATTATTATAACGTTGTCAAATCCATATTAATCCTACATTCATGCCGAATACCTATCTCGGCCATTTTTGATTTTGGGGAAAAGTTTTCTGGGTTGCAACAAAAAAAAATAACCTCGAAGACTAAAGCGGGAGCAAAGCTCCCGCCTTTGTCTTCTAACCTAACCTATCCGAGTCGGATCTGCCCTGGAAGGTTTTGTTCGCTCGCTTCGCTCGCTCACTGCAGATTTAATCATTCATTAGTAATTTTGACCAAAACCAAATTTTATATAGGAGCCAATATCTTGGTAATTATCAAGTTTTGAGAAAAGTTGTTCATACAAAACACGCTTATTTTAGCGTCCTCTGTATGATAGCATCATAAAAAATACGTGTCATAATGACACCACCCCCATTAAGTCCCGCGCCCCCGTTGCTATACTCCAACCCATTTTAGCAAACATTTTTAGGCTAATGGTAAATTTATTAGTTTACTTTGTTGTTAAATATTCTTTTGCCAAAAATACCTCTTATAAAATGATATTTTATTGGTTATTATATTTGGCTAAGATAATAAATTGTCAAAGATGTTTTTGTAGAAAAAAGGATTTGCACGCAACCGTTCATTCAAAGACTAGTTTAATACGAATATTTTTTTATTTAAGAATAAATGTTAGATTAATTATTTCATAAACGGTAGTATTATTATTTTATTACAATGTATTCGTACAAATAACGAATCTCTAACAGTTTTATCTGTTACGACACCCGACTTTCTTTAAGGCTGTAAGTCGTCATACTAAATGTATGAAAATGAAAAATATTTATTGGTTACAACAAATTGTACATAGAAACAAAGAAGAACCTTCTTTTAAGTAATATAAAATACTTGTGCCAGAAGGCTCCGCTCTTCCATTAACTAAGGAAGTTAACCATTATTATAATATAAAATCTTATCTTAAGCTTGTTTATATATGGGAGCGTTTTAAGTTAATATTTTTAATATTACTTCATCTATTTAGATAAAGTTATTAATGTAATTTTACTCGTTGGGTAACGTACTTTCGATATCAGTTGGAAGTTTTCTGATCACTATTATATTTACGGAATTATGGCCTGGCCACACTTAACGATTACACCCTGTATAAATAAATAAATATCTTGAAACATCTCACGCAAATCGATCTAATCCTACGGTAAGCTCAATTAAGGCTTATGATGTGGGTAGCAGGCGACGATATTTTTATAGTACATTGTGTACTTAGGGCGGTAAACAAGAAATTACGAACGAGTGTGAATTCAAGCCCGAGCCGAAGGTGAGGGCTTAATTCTAACACGAGTTCGTAATTCTTGTACCGCCCGTGGCACACACAATGTTTTTCATCACACCTGTGATGCAAAAAAGTAAATAAAACAATATATTTTCACAAAACTACTCTAAAATAGTCTAAATCAGGGATGACTTAATTTCATCATTTTTATAAAAGAAATCTCGGCGCGGCTGCGGCGTGCGCCGGACCCCGCTAGTGCGACGTAATGTTGTATGAAAATCCTTAACGGCATACTATGACGTAATGACGCACCTACAGCCCGCATCACCGCAGCGTATTGGCGCACTTACGGAACAGGTGTGATGAAAATAGATAAATAACATAGACTGCCATGACCAAGGAACAAATATTTGTGATAAAATGTACACAAAATTCATTCGAATTGAAAACGTCCTTTTTTGAATAAAAAAAAACACGTTTTGTTGTAAGAGTTGACTAAGGGATTGAAGTGTGCATGCACTGACCATTCTTTTGATTTGATTGATGATGGGCAGCAGCGTCATCATAGTGGGCACATTACTGCGATTGACAATCCGCTTGCTCGGCGTGCCGGTTATGGGTTACCTCCAAATGCGCTTAAGTACGCATAATTCAATAGGAGGAAAAAACAGGTCATAGTAGCGTGGTCTTTTTTACATAACGGTACCTGCAGGTAAGTATTACGTAGAAAGAATATTCATTGCTCTACTTTAAACAACTCCCAAAATGTTTGGAGCCCTATTTTACGGTCTGAGTGGTTTGACCATTTTCCCCATGATCCCGAAGTATTTTTTGCAAGTTATCTCAGAATCGTTTTATGAAGGTCACTCAAAAAACATTTCTATTAAATTTTAGGTAATTTTAATATACTTCGTAATGATATTTTCGTTATTGATTATTGGAAACACTGCAAGGTTGGTTGTTTGGTGAGGTGCGTTGGGCTAAGTGCAACTCGATTAACGCGTGGCGTACCTACGCTACTGCGGTATGTGCGGATTAAATTAACAAATCTTCAGCTCGATGACAACTAAAGGGTTCGCTTGTAAAAAAATGTACATATTTAAGACCTTAATGAAAGCAAAGGTCATTGGGCGTTTTTGACCCGCTTTATGATTTTTCGCGTACAGAGACCAAACTATCTTTAAGAGGATATAGGTTGAATAGTTTCGTATTATTGATCGCTTCTAGAAAATGTTAATTTGTCGTCTTTTTCAGTGCCAAAAGTTGTTACATAATTTAATACCATAACACAAAAATTATGACGTTAAATTTTGTTTTCTTTAATGGCTTTTTATGTAGAAAGAATTATGTTTTTTTGCAATCGACCCAAACACATTGTTTTATACATAGCGGAAGATAGATGCATATTTTAATCAATACTTGCCATATACTGGGTGGCCCATTCAAATCGGTCAGTATGGGAAAGTCTGAAACTATAAGACATACGAAGATTTATTCTTAGGAACCATGTCATTGATTTTGATAATAAGAATGAATTCATATTTATCAACGCAGTTTGATAAATATGAAAGAAAAAAGTTTTTTTTCTTAAGATTTACACAATAAACACCTAGTAAAATAAATTTAAGTACGTGAAAACAATGAATTCCATTCATTTTAGACATCATGTTTCTTAGAGACATTTACTGCTTAAGACCTACACAAACGATATCTGAATAGAAATAGTGTATGTTTATTTTTTTCAAGACAACCGGGTACGATTCCCTGGCTGGGTACAGTTTATTTTTCAAATGTATGAATGCAGTTTTTCTTTTTATCAAAATCGGTGACATGGTTCCTAAGAACAAATCTTCGTATGTCTATTAGTTTCAGTCTTTCCCATACTGACCGATTTGAATGGGCCACCCGGTATACATACATATCAACATATTTGACAGCCTCCATAGCACGGTCGACTGGCGGCACCCGGCACCGTTCTTCATCACTTATTCTCCTGAGTGGTAACTTTTTCAAGAGTAGATCATCAACATCAGTCAGTACTACAACCACTCAGGAGAATAAGTGATGAAGAACAAATAAAAAATAAAATACAAAAAATGCTTTCATTTTACATTTCCAAATTTCTTTCCCATAATTTTAACCCGTAATAAGGCAGGGGGCTTAGTAATTTAACCATACCTACTGTTTTAATAAATATGGCACGCTGTCGTTCGTGTTTACTGGTAATTCAACTTCTTTTTAAAATAGGCTTTGAAACGTTGGCTCTTATCATTTTAAGTTCTTTACAAGAAAATTATGTCATTTCTATGTAAGTTAAGAGAAAAGAAAAGTTTTTAGGTTTTTACGTGTTTTTATGAAAATCGTAGTTGTGACAGCCATATTAAACAAAAAGGCGTACAAACATTACGGAGGTATATAATGTTTTTATTAGGAATTATTTTAAATAAATTAATTAAATAACAAAAAGGTTGTGGAAACCTGAAAACTTTATTTGACAATGACATTAGAGACTTTGACAGATTTGACAATAACGCATCTGTCGTAGTTTAGTTGGCCTCGAACTCCAATTACTGGTATACATACAGGGTCGCGTTTTATAAAGTTACAATTTACAATTTCGCTGTTTGCCTCTCTTTCTAGCCAATATGTGCATGCGTTAGAGAGGTAAACAGCGAAATTGTAATTTGTAACTTTATAAAACGCGACCCAGGTAATCATATCATTTTTGTACAAATCGACTTCGTGCCACGGGAAGCTTAAAATAAGGACTGTGGTACAAACAAAATGACGTCACTGCCGGGTATCATGTAACTAAACGGTTGAACTCACTTGTCTTTAATTTAGTAACATACGCGCAACATGTTTCTGAGAGTCTAGGTCTCCATTTTCAAGTACTGAGCCAGCGTTCACGCCGCGAGACTCGCGAGTGCGGCGCGTACTGGGTACATGACGCGTGGTGACTAAATACACGTGAGCTTAACCGTTTAATTATACGTAAGTATTTATGTCTCACGAAAGGTTAAATTCTGTCACTGCCGGGTGCCGCCAGTCGACCGAGCTATGGAGGCTGTCAAATATGTTGATATGTATGTATACCGGGTGGCCCATTCAAATCGGTCAGTATGGGAAAGACTGAAACTAATAGACATACGAAGATTTGTTCTTAGGAACCATGTCACCGATTTTGATAAAAAGAAAAACTGCATTCATACATTTGAAAAATAAACTGTACCCAGCCAGGGAATCGTACCCGGTTGTTTTGAAAAAAATAAACATACACTATTTCTATTCAGATATCGTTTGTGTAGGTCTTAAGCAGTAAATGTCTCTAAGAAACATGATGTCTAAAATGAATGGAATTCATTGTTTTCACGTACTTAAATTTATTTTACTAGGTGTTTATTGTGTAAATCTTAAGAAAAAAAAACTTTTTTCTTTCATATTTATCAAACTGCGTTGATAAATATGAATTCATTCTTATTATCAAAATCAATGACATGGTTCCTAAGAATAAATCTTCGTATGTCTTATAGTTTCAGACTTTCCCATACTGACCGATTTGAATGGGCCACCCAGTATATGGCAAGTATTGATTAAAATATGCATCTATCTTCCGCTATGTATAAAACAATGTGTTTGGGTCGATTGCAAAAAAACATAATTCTTTCTACATAAAAAGCCATTAAAGAAAACAAAATTTAACGTCATAATTTTTGTGTTATGGTATTAAATTATGTAACAACTTTTGGCACTGAAAAAGACGACAAATTAACATTTTCTAGAAGCGATCAATAATACGAAACTATTCAACCTATATCCTCTTAAAGATAGTTTGGTCTCTGTACGCGAAAAATCATAAAGCGGGTCAAAAACGCCCAATGACCTTTGTTTTCATTAAGGTCTTAAATATGTACATTTTTTTACAAGCGAACCCTTTAGTTGTCATCGAGCTGAAGATTTGTTAATTTAATCCGCACATACCGCAGTAGCGTAGGTACGCCACGCGTTAATCGAGTTGCACTTAGCCCAACGCACCTCACCAAACAACCAACCTTGCAGTGTTTCCAATAATCAATAACGAAAATATCATTACGAAGTATATTAAAATTACCTAAAATTCAATAGAAATGTTTTTTGAGTGACCTTCATAAAACGATTCTGAGATAACTTGCAAAAAATACTTCGGGATCATGGGGAAAATGGTCAAACCACTCAGACCGTAAAATAGGGCTCCAAACATTTTGGGAGTTGTTTAAAGTAGAGCAATGAATATTCTTTCTACGTAATACTTACCTGCAGGTACCGTTATGTAAAAAAGACCACGCTACTATGACCTGTTTTTTCCTCCTATTGAATTATGCGTACTTAAGCGCATTTGGAGGTAACCCATAACCGGCACGCCGAGCAAGCGGATTGTCAATCGCAGTAATGTGCCCACTATGATGACGCTGCTGCCCATCATCAATCAAATCAAAGAATGGTCAGTGCATGCACACTTCAATCCCTTAGTCAACTCTTACAACAAAACGTGTTTGTTTTTATTCAAAAAAGGACGTTTTCAATTCGAATGAATTTTGTGTACATTTTATCACAAATATTTGTTCCTTGGTCATGGCAGTCTATGTTATTTATCTATTTTCATCACACCTGTTCCGTAAGTGCGCCAATACGCTGCGGTGATGCGGGCTGTAGGTGCGTCATTACGTCATAGTATGCCGTTAAGGATTTTCATACAACATTACGTCGCACTAGCGGGGTCCGGCGCACGCCGCAGCCGCGCCGAGATTTCTTTTATGAAAATGATGAAATTAAGTCATCCCTGATTTAGACTATTTTAGAGTAGTTTTGTGAAAATATATTGTTTTATTTACTTTTTTGCATCACAGGTGTGATGAAAAACATTGTGTGTGCCACGGGCGGTACAAGAATTACGAACTCGTGTTAGAATTAAGCCCTCACCTTCGGCTCGGGCTTGAATTCACACTCGTTCGTAATTTCTTGTTTACCGCCCTAAGTACACAATGTACCATAAAAATATCGTCGCCTGCTACCCACATCATAAGCCTTAATTGAGCTTACCGTAGGATTAGATCGATTTGCGTGAGATGTTTCAAGATATTTATTTATTTATACAGGGTGTAATCGTTAAGTGTGGCCAGGCCATAATTCCGTAAATATAATAGTGATCAGAAAACTTCCAACTGATATCGAAAGTACGTTACCCAACGAGTAAAATCACATTAATAACTTTATCTAAATAGATGAAGTAATATTAAAAATATTAACTTAAAACGCTCCCATACATAAACAAGCTTAAGATAAGATTTTATATTATAATAATGGTTAACTTCCTTAGTTAATGGAAGAGCGGAGCCTTCTGGCACAAGTATTTTATATTACTTAAAAGAAGGTTCTTCTTTGTTTCTATGTACAATTTGTTGTAACCAATAAATATTTTTCATTTTCATACATTTAGTATGACGACTTACAGCCTTAAAGAAAGTCGGGTGTCGTAACAGATAAAACTGTTAGAGATTCGTTATTTGTACGAATACATTGTAATAAAATAATAATACTACCGTTTATGAAATAATTAATCTAACATTTATTCTTAAATAAAAAATATTCGTATTAAACTAGTCTTTGAATGAACGGTTGCGTACTAAATGTATGGAAGGGTTTGAAGTTAATATTTGAGGTATAACTGATTTTATTTCAAAAAAGTTATTAGTGTAATTTTACTCGTTGGGTAACGTACTTTCGATATTAGTTGGAAGTTTTCTGATATCTGTCCTATTTACGGAATTATGGTCTGGCTGACTTAACGATTACACCCTGTATACATGGCAATAACTTGGTGGAATGCTCTTGGTGGAACCGCTTGGCAAAACGAATTTGCTTCGAAAGGCGCCTCTAAGCCGGCCCATTCGTATTCTAAATCTAGTTGCTGAACAAATAGACATTTTTAATTGTTTTATGGCCGAATTTGTAAAAGTATGATTATGTGTTGTGTGTAGAAATTGTAATTAGATTAAGAATTAGTCAATAAGGCACTATTGCATTAGGTTAAGCCTGTAATGATAGTTGCTGTTCCAAATAAATAAATAAAACTTAGTCTTGTCATACTTAAGTAATTGATAGACATCAAATGGACAAAAACGTGCATTGTTTGCGATAGTTTTCTTAATAAAATACTTTTTTATGTAGTGACGCATTCTAAAATACCAAAAATAAAATTAATCGTTTTTGCAGATTTGACCAAAACTATATTTTTTTTATTTATTGAATAAGAAAGTTTTAGTACAATAATTGCAATAAGTTTAGCAAGAGTAAGACCCATCGTTGGCAAAACCTTGAAGAGGGTTGTGTGCCGATGGGGAGTTCGATGGATATTTATTATTTGTCCATATAATATATTATACAGGGTGTTCGTTTCGATTTGCAATAAATTAGACAGGTTACTTGGGCCATTAATAGAAGTTGTCTGGTATATCGGCTTTTGGGAAATTCGATAAAAAAGTTTTTTTTTTGTTTTCATACATAATAAATGAAATGGTAAGTGTGAGAGAACCTTAAGAATAAAATAAAAGTTAAGCTCGGGTGACTGACGGCACATGTCAAAATAAGTAACATTAGAATGTAATAAAGGTTGTAATACACATGTTCAGTGATTAAACTTATTTTTTTAATAACTCAATAACGGTAAGAGTTAAAACACTAGTTTCTTAGAGAAATTAATTATATTTGACCTAAGTAAGCTTCCCTTAAAGTTATAGCATATGAAGATGTAGGACCTGCCCCTGTTCGTAAGTATAAACACTGGCTCGCTCACACAGACACGCACAGCAATGACACACGACCACCCTCGCCCGTGGCTCTCGTGTTACTCCCGCGGCCTTCTATGCGGTCTGCGCCCGAGACGGTGTGTATCTATTTATGTATAGATACTACCTAAACACTACATCCCTTCCTTATTAAAAGATATATTTAATTGAACATCATATTTATTGTTTGCTACACTATCTGATTTCTAATTAGTTTGATTTGATTACATATTAGGTACTATCATCATAAAGTGGTTAATCCGTGTCGTTCCCGTCTTCTCCGATTGCCTTCCATTCTCCCTCTACTTTCTTTAGATGTAGTACGTTTCTTCTCATAGTTTGACCTGTTTGCTCGTTTCTTAGTGTAACGTCGCCACCTGTCCGGGTTTCTACTACATGCGGAGTAGGATTGTAATTTAAACTCAATTTATTATTTTCCATCTCCTTCACGTAAACTTTGTCTCCTTCAGTTAGATCACTCTCTTGTGCTCGGCGTTTCCTATCTCCATATTCCTTTCCTTTCTCTTTCTGCTCTTTATCGTTGTCCCTTATTTCCGAATCAAATTCGTTTCTAGTTTCTCTTAAAATTGGAATTTTATCCCTGCACTTCCTTCCAAAAAATAATTCTGAAGGTGATTTTTTTGTTGTAGAATGTGGGGTGGCATTGTACATAAGCAGATACTCAAACAATGTTTTCTTCAAGTCTTTCTTTTCCATGTTTCCTATCTTCAGTCTTTTCAATATATCCCTATTCTGCCTTTCAACCTCGCCATTTTGCTGAGGCCAATAGGGAACTGTATTGAAAAGAGTGATGTTGCATTCCTTTAAGAAAGACCTGAACTCTTGACTAATGAATTGACGACCGTTATCTGCCGTGATGGAATCGGGATACCCCAACCTACTAAATATTTCAGCCAGTATCGTGATTATTTGAGAACTGGTAATTGTTTTGGTTATCTTGATTTCTTTATACCGACTATAATAGTCCACAACTACTAGTAGGTACTCGTTACTAGGCAGAGGTCCCAATAAATCGATCGCTATGTCTACCCATGGCTCGCAGGGTAATTCGCGCCTTTTCATGGGGACTGGTGGGTTAGGGGCACCAACTAGGGTACATCCTTTGCAACTTTTAACCAGGTTTTCTGCATCACGATCAATTCGTGGCCACCATACCTTAGATCTTAGCCGCCCTTTCATGGCGACAATTCCTGGGTGCCCCTCGTGCGCAGCTTCAAGTACTGCCTTTCGCAGTGTCAAGGGTATGACAATTCGATTTCCTCTCAAAAGTATATCATCGTAAAAGCATAACTCATTTTCGAAGACCTTATATACTTTAACCGAATCATCCCAACAACCTCCGTATAACCCAGACTTCACATTTGTGATTTCAGTATCCTTCGCAGAGTGTTCAATTATTTCTCTCATGGAAACAGCATGTGGTCTTGCGTGTTCCACAATCTGACAGACATGCTGATCTTCATACAGGGATCTACTACAATCTTTTTGATGGCACAATCGTGATAAGGGGTCCGCTATATTCGATTTCCCCGACTTATATTTGATGTTATATGTGTACGACTGTAGACGTAGAACCCATCTTTCTATACGAGCACAGGGTTTTGATTTAGCTCCAAACAGGATTTCTAAAGGCTTGTGATCAGTTATGAGATCAAAAGTCTTTCCAAAGAGGAAAATATCGAAATGTTCGACAGCCCATACTAAAGCCAAGGCTTCTTTCTCTGTCTGGCTGTAACGTCGTTCACAGTCAGTTAACGTTTTGTTCCCATATGCTATGATCCGTGGCCCTTTACTGTCAATTTGCACCAAAACTGCTCCCAGGCCTACGGGACTCGCATCAGCTATGACCTGGGTCTTATCTTTAACATCATAGTACCCGAGGGAATCTAAAACCGTAAGATCATTTTTCAATAATTTAAATGTCTGCTCTTGGTCTTTGCCCCAATGGTCTTTTATACTTATATTTTTTCCCAGTTTTTTTCGTAATATCTGTTTTAAAGGTTCAGTCCTGGTGGCCAAATTTGGAACCCATTTATTGATGTAATTCACTAACCCGAGAAAGCTTTGCAGTTCTTCAATCGTATTCGGTGCATTAAATTTTTCGATGCTGTCTACATACTTTTTTAAAGGTTTGATACCTTCTGGTGTGAGTTCGTGGCCAAGGAATTCAACCTTTTGAACTTTCCTTATGCATTTTTTCTCATTGAGGAGAACATTATTATCGGTCAGAATTTTTAATACCTTTTCTACTCGGCTATCATGTTCTTCCTCTGTACTCCCAAAGACCAAAATATCGTCTATGAAGTTGACAACCCCTTCACAGGAAATCAAAATCCTTTCAAGCGTTTTCTGGAAGACTTCTGGAGCGCAAGTGATCCCGAACATTAACCGTTTATATTGGAATAAACCTCTCGAAGTTATAAAAGTTGTGATGTGTCGGGAATCAGCATGTAGCTCAATCTGGTGAAAAGCGTTCTTGATGTCAAATTTGGTGAAAAACTTAGCCTTGCCGATTTTAGGCAATAGATTATCCATTGTGGGTAAAGGGTGATTCTCTCGTAGTATAGCGGCATTTGCGCGCCTCATGTCAACACACAGGCGCAATTCGCCGTTCTCTTTGAGAATCGGTACTATAGGAGAAACCCATCTTGAAGGTTGCTTTACTTCTTCTATTATGTCGGCGTCAAGCAACTCTTGTATTTTTTCGCTAACTTTTTCCTCCAACGGAATGGGTATCCTACGGTACGGTTGGGCAACTGGTTTTATTTTATCGTCAATTGGAATCTGGACCAAAACATCCTTAAACTTGGGAAATTCTTTTGTTTCGACTTGATTTATTCCCAATCCGATTTTTAAAACTCCTAATTCTGTTGCAGAATCTCTACCTAATAGATCTCGCGTTCCTTCACTGACGACGTAAAATGTAGCGGTTATTTCCTTTTCTCCTGCTGTGATTGCTGCCTCAAATGAACCTTCAACATCAAGGGGTACATCTGATCCATATGGAATAAGTCTTTTAGCTGGTCTTTGTACTTGATTATAAACCTTTGCGTTTCTTTTTTTCAAGAAATCCCATGTCTTTACAGTAATCAGGTTTACTCTACAACCTGAGTCTACTAACAGATCCGTGTATACTCCCCCAATTCCGAACTTGATTAAGGGATCGTCTTTATTGGCTACGTTAAAAACGTATTCTACATCCTCATCGACACAATTTACCCTCCCGTCTCTTTTCATCCTTTTAGAGCCTTTATAATCATCACCTCTGTCTTCCTCTTTTGTTTTATTTATTGTAGCATCATACCTCCTTTTTTGTCCTTGTTTCGTTTTATTTGTTTTGCAACACCGGACAAAATGGCCTAATTTTCCACAGGAATGGCATTTTTGTGTCCTTGCAGGACACAAATTGTCATTCGTCTCATGTCTAATGCTCCCACATCTCCCGCAATAGTTTTTTCCCATTTTTTTCTCACGTATATTTTCTTGTTTTCTAATCTGGTTGACTTCGACTTTTTTTGTATTATCCTCAAAACCTTCTAACTGTTGTTTCACTATCTCTAAAGTGTTTGCTTCTGTTACGATCTTTTCAAGCGTGATGTCATCCCCAATAGTCAATATCTTTTTCCTGAGTTCTACTGAAGCACATTTCTCAGCGATCTGGTCGATAAGATGGTCCTCCGTTTTGTCAAACTTACATTTGGTTGCTTGCTTTCTGAGTCTAACTAGTGTAAGGAAATTAGCCCGGTACAACACTAGCGGTAGTACCGGCATGTCACTTCACTACGGCGTCGGTCGAGCTGTCAACGGACGTTACACGGATATGGCGCGTCGCGGTTGCTCTATCTTAAAATGACTGTGTGATTGCCTTGTTAACCATTGAATAAATTATGTATTAGTGATGAAGCGGTGTTTTTACTCTAACAGCTTCAGAAGTGGGATAATATCATACGCCTACTAAAGTTTATTTGACCAAAATGGGTACAATCTATTCCGCTGGTATCGGAGTCCCATTGTTGTGATTGAAATACTTGGATTCACCTGATTCTAATGAGTGAATGCACCAATTCTACTAAATGCATTATTGCTATAGTATTAATAATAAACGACGCAATCATACAAAGTACTTCGCGTAAAGGTAACCGGTAACTTCGTCGTCATGGTAACTTATCGTGGTAGGTCTGTGGCTAATGTGAATTCATCTCTTAACAGAGTTCCTAAATATAACGCACGGTAAGCTTGTTACAAAGAGGCAGATAAGAAATAGAAACCGGTGCGCGATGCACAGGTTGAAGATAATCTTAAAAGGGTGCCTCGGTTGTGTGGTGTGTGTTTTGATATGTTTTCAGATTTATAGTAAGCACTAAATATTACATTTATGTGGACCAAGAACAAACTACAAGTTAATGGTACTAGTATACCATAGTATACCCAGAGCTGCAACAGTGCTGCATAAGGCATAACACAATCAAAGCAATGTACCATGGAATAACAGGTGGATTGTTGTATGATGCATAAATGTTGGAACTTAGTAATCCCATTATTTAGTTGGATTTAATTAATTGAAGTCCCAAGGTAAGAGCCGAATAAAAAAAAAAAGTGTACATTTAACGGTGAGTCTTAACTTATTTTAATATATGTCAAGTTTAGTATCATATTGACAGATTGGTCACCATTTCTCCTGAATAAGTTCCTTGTTTACATGAAGAGAAAGAGTGGAAACTGTATAGAATAATTTTGACAGTTTCATACTAATTGTACTGTTCAGTATGTATGGACAAGTGTATTGCATTGATTTGGTTTGTGAGTTTTATCTTAGGTACATTTCAATTATTATTTACCTATGAATGTGGAATACTATGAAAGCCAAGCCGTTCAATTAGGAACAGGCCAACTATAGTCTGTGATACTTAAATAACTTAGAAGATATTTTAGTAACATGGTATCATCTTCTACATCTTTGTGGAATGTACAAAGTGAACAACATTCATAATTTGTTACAACCTATGCCATGTTCATTCACAAGAATTTGATGAAATGATCATACTCTCTCTCATCTTTTTAGTAATTATCATAATACTTCATACCTAATGATATGAAATAAGCATAAACATGCTATGCTTGTTATTCTTAATATGTGACCATATATTAGTCAGTACAGGTTATGAACTGTGCATTCTATTTGTGTACAGTCTACTACAAAAATAGGTCTTCACCTTAAGAACTCATTAATTTGTCAATATGGTGTATAGCTTCCCACTACACCTACATGCAATATTAACATTGAAGTCAACAAAATGGTAATAACTCTTTTATTATGAAATTCTACCATTTTGCAATAAGTACACTCGTGCACATATAAGACATTGAATTCCTATTAATTGTTGTTTCTAGTATGGGAAAATACTTATTTAGATTTTAAACATACAAGTACCTATTACAAGTAGGACTTAATGTAAGGCGTGAAATATGAATGCCTGATTCAGGCATCTAATGCAAATGTTTAGTATACCTACTACAAAGTCATCACCATTATCAGCTTTGTTATACAGAGATTGATGCAATGAATACTTTGGTTAGACATTGTCATGCAACGGTACAACAGTGACATGCCTTCTTGGCTCATCAAGTCATCCGCTATCTGGTTTTAACCTTATATTTCAGATGCATGTTTTCGAACAGCTACTTAAATAAACTTAGATTATCTTGAACTTTCAAGTCTTTCACAGAAGTGTCTGAGGTATTATACTGCTACATCACTTACAATGAAATGGATAAAATGATGTCAATAATATTTACTTATCTAAGATTTGGGTAAGTGCAGTTGGCATATTGACTTATGGTGTTTTTGTTTCTCATTGGAAGTTGAAAAATGATCTGTTGGAAGAATGCATAACCTACAAGGTAAATTGCTTATTTAAAATGTTTAATGATTCTAACCTATTCACTGTTATTCATCATCATCATAATGATTAAAGTTGCCAGTTACATGAGAAGTTCAGTTGAGGCCACTTCATTATTTAACAATTTAATATTCATTTCACCCTCAAGGTATAACTGATATGTATTACAATTATGCAAGACGCATCATGAACAATACATTTATGTATATGACAATTGCACACAATAAATGTGTTCAGTGCTTTATAATTTGTCCAGTTACAGAGATGCTGTGTTGGGTATGATACATTTGTGCAGTACATATAGTTTCTTTAAATACATGGGAACCTCAATAATACGAACCCTCAATGTGGCAAACCTTGATAAATGGTAATACTATTTAAATTTATATCTATTGAATCAACAAAACATATTTAAGGAATTTTTGCAATGTGCTTACCTTTTATGGAGCTGCTTGGAAGTGAACAGCCAAGTTCCATATGATTATTATCATGGGACTTATGGACTGGTGTTATTGTTATATACCATTTTATGAACTTGTGTCTCTTACAGAATATAGTTACTGAAATGTTGTGGTTTACATAGCAAATCCTGTTTCTTATAAAGTACACTACGATGATATGATGACATGCAGAGAATTCTTTTCACAGGTTTAATTATTGAATCCAGCATGTACCTATATGAATGCTCTTAGTGTACAATGTTCACTATGAAATGATGATGTTCAAGAATTCTCAGATTAAGAACTGAGTTAATTGGAAGAGGTGATTCTTGCCTTGTGGTTTAATGATAATGACTCAATCTTTTGCAGGTTTGATGAATTTTGACTAATGAAAAATGCTTTGGTTATACAGCGTTATATGACCATTCATGATAGTAGATTCATGCTGGGCAGCAGTGTCATCATAGTGGACTGGGATAGGCTGATGATATGACATATTACAGTGTTCACTATAAAAGGAATATGTTCACAAATACTCAGATTGGTACCTGAGTTAATGAAACACGTCCATCCTAATTTATAGTTTGGTGCTGATGTTGCCCACTATTATAAATTTAAAAGTGTGTCTTTTATCGTTTTCTGAATGGCTCATTATTACATTATTGACACCTGCTATTTCTCCATAAATCGGAAGGGAGACATCTAAACTTATGAGTTACTTTAACATTGTCGTTATGGCAGTTGATTATTTGCTCCTAACTTAAGTGCTAGGTGGTGTATGAGTTCGGAGTTATGTTATCCGTTGATATTATTACGAAAGAGTCTTGCTATCATTCAAATAAGATCTCAATTCTAGTTATTCACTTGCTCCTTGGTTGAGACCTAGGCTGCCTGTGAAATCAAATGACATTGTAATTGCCCGTAAGGTTACTCCTCGATTAAGAACTTGGTGGTGTTACGGTGTATGAGATCTCGTTTATATTTTGTTGCCAACTATTGTTACTTAACTATTAATTGTGATCTGATTCTTTAGTCATATAAAACATCTGGGCTGGCGCCTCCATGGCGGTCCTAGATAATACATTTGGGCTGGCGCCTCCATGGCGGTCCTAGATAATACGTTTGGGCTGGCGCCTCCATGGCGGTCCTAGATAATACGTTTGGGCTGGCGCCTCCTTGGCGGTCCTAGATAATACATTTGGACTGGCGCCTCCATGGCGGTCCTAGATAATACATTTGGGCTGGCGCCTCCATGGCGGTCCTAGATAATACATTTGGGCTGGCGCCTCCATGGCGGTCCTAGATAATACGTTTGGACTGGCGCCTCCATGGCGGTCCTAGATAATACGTTTGGGCTGGCGCCTCCATGGCGGTCCTAGATAATACATGTGGGCTGGCGCCTCCATGGCGGTCCTAGATAATCCATGTGGGCTGGCGCCTCCATGGCGGTCCTGGATAATACATGTGGACTGACGCCTTAGTGGCGGTCCTGGATAATACATGTGGACTGGCGCCTCCATGGCGGTCCTAGATAATACATGTGGGCTGGCGCCTCCATGGCGGTCCTAGATAATCCATGTGGGCTGGCGCCTCCATGGCGGTCCTGGATAATACATGTGGACTGACGCCTTAGTGGCGGTCCTGGATAATACATGTGGACTGGCGCCCCAGTGGCGGTCCTGGATAATACATGTGGACTGGCGCCCCAGTGGCGGTCCTGGATAATACATGTGGACTGGCGCCCCCAGTGGCGGTCCTGGATAATACATGTGGACTGGCGCCCCAGTGGCGGTCCTGGATAATACATGTGGACTGGCGCCCCAGTGGCGGTCCTGGATAATACATGTGGACTGGCGCCCCAGTGGCGGTCCTGGATAATACATGTGGACTGTCGCCCCAGTGGCGGTCCTGGATAATACATGTGGACTGGCGCCCCAGTGGCGGTCCTGGATAATACATGTGGACTGGCGCCCCAGTGGCGGTCCTGGATAATACATGTGGGACTGGCGCCCCAGTGGCGGTCCTGGATAATACATGTGGACTGGCGCCCAGTGGCGGTCCTGGATAATACATGTGGACTGGCGCCCCAGTGGCGGGTCCTGGATAATACATGTGGGCTGGCGCCTCAGTGGCGGTCCTGGATAAAACATTTGGGCTGGCGCCGAGAGGCGGTCTATATCAAATACTGGTTCCATTGCGATCTGGCAGTTAATTCATATGTTTTATGACCTTATATCGTGTTGTTTTAACCTCATTCCTTAGCAGGGCAAGCCTGGAAACGGGCGTCTGTTTGTCTAGCTGAGTATATGTAAGGTGCACGCAGCGGGTCTTACGCATTGCTGCCGGAACGCGTCAGTTGACGAATTCACCGCACTGGCAGACTTCGCCGTAACCCAGGCGCGGGAGCGGCTATGTACGCGCTTCTGCGCGAGTCATCGGTGACTAGTACGGACACAAGCAGTCATCCCAAGGCGCTCTACGTCGCCGGATACAACTGTGAGCTTGTTCCATTACTTTATTGGCATTATAACATTCATCATTCGAGGAATGTGTACATCAGTAATTGTGTGATTATTCAAAAATCAATGATATCATGTTACTCGTAAGTCTGTCTGTACTGTGTATAATCAAACAAATTCGCAATTAGCCAGCGAACACTTGACTGATTTCATGATGTTACATTTATTTTATTAATGTCATTAATCCTTTAAAAAATGCTACTAGATGGCGCTGTCCTAAGTGCATAATAGTCTCATACATAATGGCGATATATTTACAAGTTCAATGTCAAAAAAAAGAAAAAGAGTTTTCATTAATTGCACATCATGCAAGTAAATGATATCACTTTAATCTTGGAATCGCTCAATGAAAGTATTAAAATTTGTATACTGACTATACTAAAGATTTAAAAAAAAAAGGGGGTTGACCTGGTTCTTGCCACTCCACATTAGCACAATTATAATAAGCCCAGTTGATAAAAGGTACATCGTCATTTGAACATATCTTGTC
>JALPQI010031328.1:0-10236 GCA_025490895.1 Thaumatotibia leucotreta
TGATGCATAAATGTTGGAACTTAGTAATCCCATTATTTAGTTGGATTTAATTAATTGAAGTCCCAAGGTAAGAGCCGAATAAAAAAAAAAAGTGTACATTTAACGGTGAGTCTTAACTTATTTTAATATATGTCAAGTTTAGTATCATATTGACAGATTGGTCACCATTTCTCCTGAATAAGTTCCTTGTTTACATGAAGAGAAAGAGTGGAAACTGTATAGAATAATTTTGACAGTTTCATACTAATTGTACTGTTCAGTATGTATGGACAAGTGTATTGCATTGATTTGGTTTGTGAGTTTTATCTTAGGTACATTTCAATTATTATTTACCTATGAATGTGGAATACTATGAAAGCCAAGCCGTTCAATTAGGAACAGGCCAACTATAGTCTGTGATACTTAAATAACTTAGAAGATATTTTAGTAACATGGTATCATCTTCTACATCTTTGTGGAATGTACAAAGTGAACAACATTCATAATTTGTTACAACCTATGCCATGTTCATTCACAAGAATTTGATGAAATGATCATACTCTCTCTCATCTTTTTAGTAATTATCATAATACTTCATACCTAATGATATGAAATAAGCATAAACATGCTATGCTTGTTATTCTTAATATGTGACCATATATTAGTCAGTACAGGTTATGAACTGTGCATTCTATTTGTGTACAGTCTACTACAAAAATAGGTCTTCACCTTAAGAACTCATTAATTTGTCAATATGGTGTATAGCTTCCCACTACACCTACATGCAATATTAACATTGAAGTCAACAAAATGGTAATAACTCTTTTATTATGAAATTCTACCATTTTGCAATAAGTACACTCGTGCACATATAAGACATTGAATTCCTATTAATTGTTGTTTCTAGTATGGGAAAATACTTATTTAGATTTTAAACATACAAGTACCTATTACAAGTAGGACTTAATGTAAGGCGTGAAATATGAATGCCTGATTCAGGCATCTAATGCAAATGTTTAGTATACCTACTACAAAGTCATCACCATTATCAGCTTTGTTATACAGAGATTGATGCAATGAATACTTTGGTTAGACATTGTCATGCAACGGTACAACAGTGACATGCCTTCTTGGCTCATCAAGTCATCCGCTATCTGGTTTTAACCTTATATTTCAGATGCATGTTTTCGAACAGCTACTTAAATAAACTTAGATTATCTTGAACTTTCAAGTCTTTCACAGAAGTGTCTGAGGTATTATACTGCTACATCACTTACAATGAAATGGATAAAATGATGTCAATAATATTTACTTATCTAAGATTTGGGTAAGTGCAGTTGGCATATTGACTTATGGTGTTTTTGTTTCTCATTGGAAGTTGAAAAATGATCTGTTGGAAGAATGCATAACCTACAAGGTAAATTGCTTATTTAAAATGTTTAATGATTCTAACCTATTCACTGTTATTCATCATCATCATAATGATTAAAGTTGCCAGTTACATGAGAAGTTCAGTTGAGGCCACTTCATTATTTAACAATTTAATATTCATTTCACCCTCAAGGTATAACTGATATGTATTACAATTATGCAAGACGCATCATGAACAATACATTTATGTATATGACAATTGCACACAATAAATGTGTTCAGTGCTTTATAATTTGTCCAGTTACAGAGATGCTGTGTTGGGTATGATACATTTGTGCAGTACATATAGTTTCTTTAAATACATGGGAACCTCAATAATACGAACCCTCAATGTGGCAAACCTTGATAAATGGTAATACTATTTAAATTTATATCTATTGAATCAACAAAACATATTTAAGGAATTTTTGCAATGTGCTTACCTTTTATGGAGCTGCTTGGAAGTGAACAGCCAAGTTCCATATGATTATTATCATGGGACTTATGGACTGGTGTTATTGTTATATACCATTTTATGAACTTGTGTCTCTTACAGAATATAGTTACTGAAATGTTGTGGTTTACATAGCAAATCCTGTTTCTTATAAAGTACACTACGATGATATGATGACATGCAGAGAATTCTTTTCACAGGTTTAATTATTGAATCCAGCATGTACCTATATGAATGCTCTTAGTGTACAATGTTCACTATGAAATGATGATGTTCAAGAATTCTCAGATTAAGAACTGAGTTAATTGGAAGAGGTGATTCTTGCCTTGTGGTTTAATGATAATGACTCAATCTTTTGCAGGTTTGATGAATTTTGACTAATGAAAAATGCTTTGGTTATACAGCGTTATATGACCATTCATGATAGTAGATTCATGCTGGGCAGCAGTGTCATCATAGTGGACTGGGATAGGCTGATGATATGACATATTACAGTGTTCACTATAAAAGGAATATGTTCACAAATACTCAGATTGGTACCTGAGTTAATGAAACACGTCCATCCTAATTTATAGTTTGGTGCTGATGTTGCCCACTATTATAAATTTAAAAGTGTGTCTTTTATCGTTTTCTGAATGGCTCATTATTACATTATTGACACCTGCTATTTCTCCATAAATCGGAAGGGAGACATCTAAACTTATGAGTTACTTTAACATTGTCGTTATGGCAGTTGATTATTTGCTCCTAACTTAAGTGCTAGGTGGTGTATGAGTTCGGAGTTATGTTATCCGTTGATATTATTACGAAAGAGTCTTGCTATCATTCAAATAAGATCTCAATTCTAGTTATTCACTTGCTCCTTGGTTGAGACCTAGGCTGCCTGTGAAATCAAATGACATTGTAATTGCCCGTAAGGTTACTCCTCGATTAAGAACTTGGTGGTGTTACGGTGTATGAGATCTCGTTTATATTTTGTTGCCAACTATTGTTACTTAACTATTAATTGTGATCTGATTCTTTAGTCATATAAAACATCTGGGCTGGCGCCTCCATGGCGGTCCTAGATAATACATTTGGGCTGGCGCCTCCATGGCGGTCCTAGATAATACGTTTGGGCTGGCGCCTCCATGGCGGTCCTAGATAATACGTTTGGGCTGGCGCCTCCTTGGCGGTCCTAGATAATACATTTGGACTGGCGCCTCCATGGCGGTCCTAGATAATACATTTGGGCTGGCGCCTCCCCCCCATGGCGGTCCTAGATAATACATTTGGGCTGGCGCCTCCATGGCGGTCCTAGATAATACGTTTGGACTGGCGCCTCCATGGCGGTCCTAGATAATACGTTTGGGCTGGCGCCTCCATGGCGGTCCTAGATAATACATGTGGGCTGGCGCCTCCATGGCGGTCCTAGATAATCCATGTGGGCTGGCGCCTCCATGGCGGTCCTGGATAATACATGTGGACTGACGCCTTAGTGGCGGTCCTGGATAATACATGTGGACTGGCGCCTCCATGGCGGTCCTAGATAATACATGTGGGCTGGCGCCTCCATGGCGGTCCTAGATAATCCATGTGGGCTGGCGCCTCCATGGCGGTCCTGGATAATACATGTGGACTGACGCCTTAGTGGCGGTCCTGGATAATACATGTGGACTGGCGCCCCAGTGGCGGTCCTGGATAATACATGTGGACTGGCGCCCCAGTGGCGGTCCTGGATAATACATGTGGACTGGCGCCCCAGTGGCGGTCCTGGATAATACATGTGGACTGGCGCCCCAGTGGCGGTCCTGGATAATACATGTGGACTGGCGCCCCAGTGGCGGTCCTGGATAATACATGTGGACTGGCGCCCCAGTGGCGGTCCTGGATAATACATGTGGACTGTCGCCCCAGTGGCGGTCCTGGATAATACATGTGGACTGGCGCCCCAGTGGCGGTCCTGGATAATACATGTGGACTGGCGCCCCAGTGGCGGTCCTGGATAATACATGTGGACTGGCGCCCCAGTGGCGGTCCTGGATAATACATGTGGACTGGCGCCCAGTGGCGGTCCTGGATAATACATGTGGACTGGCGCCCCAGTGGCGGTCCTGGATAATACATGTGGGCTGGCGCCTCAGTGGCGGTCCTGGATAAAACATTTGGGCTGGCGCCGAGAGGCGGTCTATATCAAATACTGGTTCCATTGCGATCTGGCAGTTAATTCATATGTTTTATGACCTTATATCGTGTTGTTTTAACCTCATTCCTTAGCAGGGCAAGCCTGGAAACGGGCGTCTGTTTGTCTAGCTGAGTATATGTAAGGTGCACGCAGCGGGTCTTACGCATTGCTGCCGGAACGCGTCAGTTGACGAATTCACCGCACTGGCAGACTTCGCCGTAACCCAGGCGCGGGAGCGGCTATGTACGCGCTTCTGCGCGAGTCATCGGTGACTAGTACGGACACAAGCAGTCATCCCAAGGCGCTCTACGTCGCCGGATACAACTGTGAGCTTGTTCCATTACTTTATTGGCATTATAACATTCATCATTCGAGGAATGTGTACATCAGTAATTGTGTGATTATTCAAAAATCAATGATATCATGTTACTCGTAAGTCTGTCTGTACTGTGTATAATCAAACAAATTCGCAATTAGCCAGCGAACACTTGACTGATTTCATGATGTTACATTTATTTTATTAATGTCATTAATCCTTTAAAAAATGCTACTAGATGGCGCTGTCCTAAGTGCATAATAGTCTCATACATAATGGCGATATATTTACAAGTTCAATGTCAAAAAAAAGAAAAAGAGTTTTCATTAATTGCACATCATGCAAGTAAATGATATCACTTTAATCTTGGAATCGCTCAATGAAAGTATTAAAATTTGTATACTGACTATACTAAAGATTTAAAAAAAAAAGGGGGTTGACCTGGTTCTTGCCACTCCACATTAGCACAATTATAATAAGCCCAGTTGATAAAAGGTACATCGTCATTTGAACATATCTTGTCTGTCTGTCCATGTTACGCTTGACACTGACGAAATCGACGAATCGGTTCGTGGACGACGGAACGTCGCACATGTTATAGATTCATGGCATTCAAGACCTAATCTATGCGTTACGCTTAAAACGCATTTGTTCAATTCGCAGTGTATTGAACCTATGAGACTTCAGTCACACAATTTGGGTGCTGGGGCTGTGAAAGTTAGCGGCCTACGGTGAGCTTCTGTGAAGACCTGAAGAATTGACCTTCGGGCCGAAGGTTTGGTCAGTGAATGGCCGAACTGTAAGGAAATTAGCCCGGTACAACACTAGCGGTAGCCCCGGCATGTCGCTTCACTACGGCGTCGGGCGAGCTGTCAACGGACGTTACACGGATATGGCGCGTCGCGGTTACTCTATCTTAAAATTACTGTGTGATTGCCTTGTTAACCATTTAATAAATTATGTATTAGTGATGAAGCGGTGTTTTTACCCTAACAATTTTAGCACTTACACGAAGTGAGAGCTCCATTGTGCAAAATTAGATACATAAAATATATGTTTTCATTAAGTGTCTACTTTTTACTCTATTTTTGTGTATGATAATCAGACCCTATTGCACAATCTAAGGTTTCCTTAGTAACACGGGGTTAGCTAAGTATTTTTTTTACTTCTAACTGTTAGTTTTAAAATGTTTAATAAAGCCGATACTATTCACAAGTTTTAAAATAGTTTAGCTAAATAATACATTTGTCGTGGTTCAAGTCTTAATCCATAAAATGAGGATCGCGTATTTCAGAAGCAATGTCACTTAGCCCTCATATCAAAATGTTTAAATCTGTTACCGGATCGATTATCTGAGGTAATCGAGTGTGAGAGCTCCCGCGTCGATTATCAGTCTCACTTCCCCAGTCACACGCTAGCGATCGACTCTTGGACCCCTAAAGTTGATATCATCATCATCATCATCATATCAGCCGAAAGACGTCCACTGCTGAACATAGGCCTCCCCCAAAGACTGCCACAATGACCGGTCCTGCGCCACCCGCATGGCTAAACTGAAGTGGCAGTGGGCGGGGCACATTGCGCGTAGAACCGATGGCCGTTGGGGCGGGAAGGTTCTTGAGTGGCGGCCACGTACCGGAAGGCGTAGCGTGGGTAGGCCCCTCACAAGGTGGACTGATGACCTGGTGAAGGTCGCAGGAGTCCGCAAATTTAATATAACTTAGAAACATCCACTTTTTTATTATTAAATGTATTCAATAAAAAGAAAATACAGTAATTTTATAAGGAACATTTCCGCTACACAAGCTTCGGCATGAGGAATCAGCAATAGGCTTCGTCTCATGAATTTAAGTTTATGTTGTAAACTTTTATACTCGCAAAAATATTAATTCAGTATCGAATTCATGTTTTTGTGAGTTACAAGTTTACAAAAGAGTTTAAAGAGAGGCGTAAGACAGTTCTAAGAGATCTTTAGCCAGAAAATTATAAAGTATGAACATTTACCTCTCCATGAAATGTGTTATATTGTATACAGTATAATAAAGAAAATAATTCAATATGTGCCTTCTGATCGAACAGAAAAATTTAAAAATCTATATTGAATACCTACTCTTTGTTTGCTGCTAAACAATAATGGCTATGCTTATATATAGAATAAATGAACAAAGTATAATGTGATACTAAGATAATTAAATCCGTACTGGGATTATTATCTTATAGTAATCAGCAATACTTTATCCCGTCTGTATTCCCACATAGTAGCCAATAAATATGAAGTAGGTACCAAGTATACAATATAATATTTATCATTTATCTTTGGATATCCAGTCCGCCCGAAGCGAGCATTCTATACACTGTGAATTGAGCATCTCATGTGAAACGTCGCGCCGGTATCGATGGATGGACCGGGGCAATCGACCGTGTCGCTGCGTCTGCGCAATTTGCGAGAAATTTCGCGGCGAGGCCGGCATCAATTAGGACTGGTTTACTACCGAGAAATTCGTAAATTTTGAGGATTTGTCTTTATCACCCCAACCAAGTCGTTATTAGAGTGACAGATACAAATACTCGAAATTTGCAGATTTCAAAGTTCTTGGTTTTCTTTGGTTTGGTTGAAATTTACTAAAATATTGTGAAAGACATCTTGATAAGCAGTAGCACTGACTACGTCTTTGACGGTTATTTTATTTGTTTTTAATCGTGGTTTCATTTTAGGTAAGACCATAGGCATACTTCAGCAACATTCATCAGTGTCATCACTATTGTCACACTTTGCTAAAGATAATTGAACGTCTTAGATGAAATCAAGTAATGGCCAAGTTCGTTCAGTAAAGCCGTAATTGATTCGTTTAAGGCCATATTCTTTGACCTCCCAACGCTAGTTTTAAGCGTCATCCAACCTCCGCTAATACCCGTGACAGTCGCCGTCAATGATGATGTGATACTGTAATACTCATAGTGAAAATATTTACAGTACTACAACTATGTGACTAGTGTGAATCGAAACGACATAGTGTAACATAATAATAATATAAGTGATTAATTTATAATCTGGCAAGCTCTAGCAAGCCATGTATAAAGTAGACGGTAAATTTAGAAAATACACGGATGCGAGACTATCCCATTAATATTTAATACGAAACTCGTTAGAGATCCGCAGTCCTATAATGCGTATCAGGCGTACAATTTCATAAAAAATGATGCAAACGTGCTGATTTTCAAAAATTTTTTAATAAGGACTGTCCACAAAAAAGTATATAATTATACACGATGATCAGGGGTCGAACTAATCATACAAATGACGCAAAATAACGTACTTACCTAATTTTGATAGGATAATGCTTTTATTTAAGCTTCCGTGCTGCATATTTCACAAAGTAATATAATAATCGCGAGTAAATCCATTACATTTATACAGGATGAAAGATGTATTGATTGTATTTTGTAGTTGCACCCAGGGTATACTAATATACTTGCTGCTATCATAAAATTTGTGAGGCCTATATTAAAGGGTGTATCATTATCATTATATTTTACTTAGCCATATTTCTTTATATTACATTTTTATATAAAAACATACATGTGTCTAATTACTGCTTTAATAAGGTACACATTTCATCCTAGAAACTCGACGTAAAGCATAGAAAATATTTCGGACAAGTAAAGAAAATTTATTACAAGAAAATTTACGTTTTGCGAAAAAGACGACATAACACACAAAAAAATCGTACTTTGAAAGACATGCTTTCATGTGCTTCGTAATGTCAACATTTAGATATTGCCATAGCACTTATATTGCCCAAAAAAATTACCTGAATTTGTGAAAGGATACCTTAATGAGCAAAGCCGACGACGGGAGCAAAAATGAACTTTTCACTAGTGCTTAATGAAATATCGACTATTCTATCGACATCCATATGAACGATTTTTTAATTTGAAATTTATAGATTATGCTAATTATGTTTCCCTAGTAGTTCCACTTCTTTTCCAGACGTCACAAAATATATAAGATTTTTAATATGAATTCACCAATTTTTTTAGTCAACACATTCTGATATTTTTTGTGAATAATTTCGCCTTGAGGATGTAAAAGTAATCTTAACAAGTGCACTTTGAAATTCTGAACGACATTCAAGCTGCTTTTTAGACTTTAATTTCGGTTTTGTAACTGTCCTATGGTACTAGGTATTATTGACATATTATTGTTTATCAATTTTAGATCGCAATGCCTCTGATTACGTACGGTTGCATAAATTACTGTTGATCAATACATTTCTAATTCATAAAATGTTGGTATAGATGTCGATAGAATAGTCGATTTTTAACTAAGCACTAGTGACAAACGCATTTTTGCTCCCGTCATCCGGGGTATGTTAATGAGAATATGGTATGTAGCTTACGTGTATTTGACTTTGACATATAATATAACTGTCATGGAGCATTTATATCCACCTGTTTTAACTATGGATCAAGCCCATGGTGTTTCATTAAGGCTTTTATGTATGGCTGATTTTTATAGCTTCGCTGGTCTCGCACGCATAAGAAAGTGAATGGCATCTAAAACGTTGTGTAAAAATCCGATTTTATGTAAAACATAAAATCCACCACATTTTATTTGTGTATGCCTGATTGAGGAATCATGAAGACTCCGTTTAGATAATATACTCGGGCAGCATCTTGACCTATTGCTTCTTAAAATAGTACCATGGAGTCGCTGAAATAGTCTTACATTCAGCTGTATAGGTTTGTCCGAAAAACGTTTGATAGGCAATATTTATAGCACGATAAAGCCTTGGAAAGTAGCCATACATTACATACACACCATACACTCAGAACATAGAAACGCAAAATAATACATTTTTCAATAGTTAGACCAGATCAAACTTGTTTTTATAATAAACGATACAGTCTTTAATACTATTTGCGTTTTCTTTGGCTCTATATTTCTGATATATTGTGTTATCTCCAAAATGCATTTGAATGTTGGTCCTATGTTTAGTATGTTTTGATCACAGCACGTACATGTTTTTGTCACGTATCTCCAAAAAGGGTAAATAATAACAATATTCTCGTAAATTCGACATTCAATTGTGTATTTTAAAACATTAGTAAAAGAACGACATTATGTACTCAACTTACTTATTTCAAATGACACTTTCGTTTAATTAAAGAGGTTGATAAATAATAAGTGGCAATTTTAGTAAAAATATTTTTTTATTTATATATTTAGCCGCGTGGTGACGGCAGTAAGAATACATTTGTCACCAACCCAACTCCTCCTGCGGGTGTCGTAAGAGTCGACTAAGGGATTGAAGTATCACTGACCACTATTTAATAAATATTGATGATGGGCAGCAGCGTCATCATAGTGGACACATTACTGCAATCGCCAATCCGCTTGCCCAGCGTGGCGATTATGGGCATTTACCTCCTAATGCGTCTATACGCATAGTTAATAGGAGAGGCCTACGTCCAACAGTGGACTATCATAGGCTGATGATGATGATGATGATTTTTTGCAAACATTCTATAGGTGATTTAACGTCATCCACATTATTAGTACGATCACTGTACGTGGTCAAGTTTATCTGTGTTATACAGGGTTACTTTTTCACCGTTACAATAAATATGTACCATATCATTGGTATAGATAATAGATCACATTTATCAAATAAAATTTTCCATTTTTTAAATTTTTTATTAATTTACCCTTTATGCAAATGTAACATAATGGGCGCCATTCCCTGTAGCAACTTTAGTCATTCGTATATTTTTTCATTCAATTTTTTTATGAATAGCTTATTTTTCAATACAGATGGTGCATTTTCGCTAGTGCCAGAAGTGGTTCATTTTACGTCAGGTCGAAATCTTCGGAGGGCCATATGTACTGGAAATCGTACGATACACGTGCGG
>JALPQI010031329.1:0-91516 GCA_025490895.1 Thaumatotibia leucotreta
GTCCTGGATAATACATGTGGACTGGCGCCCCAGTGGCGGTCCTGGATAATACATGTGGACTGGCGCCCCAGTGGCGGGTCCTGGATAATACATGTGGGCTGGCGCCTCAGTGGCGGTCCTGGATAAAACATTTGGGCTGGCGCCGAGAGGCGGGTCTATATCAAATACTGGTTCCATTGCGATCTGGCAGTTAATTCATATGTTTTATGACCTTATATCGTGTTGTTTTAACCTCATTCCTTAGCAGGGCAAGCCTGGAAACGGGCGTCTGTTTGTCTAGCTGAGTATATGTAAGGTGCACGCAGCGGGTCTTACGCATTGCTGCCGGAACGCGTCAGTTGACGAATTCACCGCACTGGCAGACTTCGCCGTAACCCAGGCGCGGGAGCGGCTATGTACGCGCTTCTGCGCGAGTCATCGGTGACTAGTACGGACACAAGCAGTCATCCCAAGGCGCTCTACGTCGCCGGATACAACTGTGAGCTTGTTCCATTACTTTATTGGCATTATAACATTCATCATTCGAGGAATGTGTACATCAGTAATTGTGTGATTATTCAAAAATCAATGATATCATGTTACTCGTAAGTCTGTCTGTACTGTGTATAATCAAACAAATTCGCAATTAGCCAGCGAACACTTGACTGATTTCATGATGTTACATTTATTTTATTAATGTCATTAATCCTTTAAAAAAATGCTACTAGATGGCGCTGTCCTAAGTGCATAATAGTCTCATACATAATGGCGATATATTTACAAGTTCAATGTCAAAAAAAAAAAAGAAAAAGAGTTTTCATTAATTGCACATCATGCAAGTAAATGATATCACTTTAATCTTGGAATCGCTCAATGAAAGTATTAAAATTTGTATACTGACTATACTAAAGATTTAAAAAAAAAAAAGGGGGTTGACCTGGTTCTTGCCACTCCACATTAGCACAATTATAATAAGCCCAGTTGATAAAAGGTACATCGTCATTTGAACATATCTTGTCTGTCTGTCCATGTTACGCTTGACACTGACGAAATCGACGAATCGGTTCGTGGACGACGGAACGTCGCACATGTTATAGATTTCATGGCATTCAAGACCTGTGTATGCGTTACGCTTAAAACGCATTTGTTCAATTCGCAGTGTATTGAACCTATGAGACTTCAGTCACACAATTTGGGTGCTGGGGCTGTGAAAGTTAGCGGCCTACGGTGAGCTTCTGTGAAGACCTGAAGAATTGACCTTCGGGCCGAAGGTTTGGTCAGTGAATGGCCGAACTGTAAGGAAATTAGCCCGGTACAACACTAGCGGTAGCCCCGGCATGTCGCTTCACTACGGCGTCGGGCGAGCTGTCAACGGACGTTACACGGATATGGCGCGTCGCGGGTTACTCTATCTTAAAATTACTGTGTGATTGCCTTGTTAACCATTTAATAAATTATGTATTAGTGATGAAGCGGTGTTTTTTACCCTAACAATTTTAGCACTTACACGAAGTGAGAGCTCCATTGTGCAAAATTAGATACATAAAATATATGTTTTCATTAAGTGTCTACTTTTTACTCTATTTTTGTGTATGATAATCAGACCCTATTGCACAATCTAAGGTTTCCTTAGTAACACGGGGTTAGCTAAGTATTTTTTTTACTTCTAACTGTTAGTTTTAAAATGTTTAATAAAGCCGATACTATTCACAAGTTTTAAAATAGTTTAGCTAAATAATACATTTGTCGTGGTTCAAGTCTTAATCCATAAAATGAGGATCGCGTATTTCAGAAGCAATGTCACTTAGCCCTCATATCAAAATGTTTAAATCTGTTACCGGATCGATTATCTGAGGTAATCGAGTGTGAGAGCTCCCGCGTCGATTATCAGTCTCACTTCTCCAGTCACACGCTAGCGATCGACTCTTGGACCCCTAAAGTTGATATCATCATCATCATCATCATATCAGCCGAAAGACGTCCACTGCTGAACATAGGCCTCCCCCAAAGACTGCCACAATGACCGGTCCTGCGCCACCCGCATGGCTAAACTGAAGTGGCAGTGGGCGGGGCACATTGCGCGTAGAACCGATGGCCGTTGGGGCGGGAAGGTTCTTGAGTGGCGGCCACGTACCGGAAGGCGTAGCGTGGGTAGGCCCCTCACAAGGTGGACTGATGACCTGGTGAAGGTCGCAGGAGTCCGCAAATTTAATATAACTTAGAAACATCCACTTTTTTATTATTAAATGTATTCAATAAAAAGAAAATACAGTAATTTTATAAGGAACATTTCCGCTACACAAGCTTCGGCATGAGGAATCAGCAATAGGCTTCGTCTCATGAATTTAAGTTTATGTTGTAAACTTTTATACTCGCAAAAATATTAATTCAGTATCGAATTCATGTTTTTGTGAGTTACAAGTTTACAAAAGAGTTTAAAAAGAGAGGCGTAAGACAGTTCTAAGAGATCTTTAGCCAGAAAATTATAAAGTATGAACATTTACCTCTCCATGAAATGTGTTATATTGTATACAGTATAATAAAGAAAATAATTCAATATGTGCCTTCTGATCGAACAGAAAAATTTAAAAATCAATATTAAATACCTACTCTTTGTTTGCTAAACAATTATGGCTATGCTTATTATTATGTATAGAATAAATGAACAAAGTATAATGTGATACTAAGATAATTAAATCCGTACCGGGATTATTATCTTATAGTAATCAGCAATACTTTATCCCGTCTGTATTCCCACATAGTAGCCAATAAATATGAAGTAGGTACCAAGTATACAATATAATATTTATCATTTATCTTTGACTTTGCATATCCAGTCCGCCCGAAGCGAGCATTCTATACACTGTGAATTGAGCATCTCATGTGAAACGTCGCGCCGGTATCGATGGATGGACCGGGGCAATCGACCGTGTCGCTGGCGTCTGCGCAATTTGCGAGAAATTTCGCGGCGAGGCCGGCATCAATTAGGACTGGTTTACTACCGAGAAATTCGTAAATTTTGAGGATTTGTCTTTATCACCCCAACCAAGTCGTTATTAGAGTGACAGATAAATACTCGAAATTTGCAGATTTCAAAGTTCTTGGTTTTCTTTGGTTTGGTTGAAATTTACTAAAATATTGTGAAAGACATCTTGATAAGCAGTAGCACTGACTACGTCTTTGACGGTTATTTTATTTGTTTTTAATCGTGGTTTCATTTTAGGTAAGACCATAGGCATACTTCAGCAACATTCATCAGTGTCATCACTATTGTCACACTTTGCTAAAGATAATTGAACGTCTTAGATGAAATCAAGTAATGGCCAAGTTCGTTCAGTAAAGCCGTAATTGATTCGTTTAAGGCCATATTCTTTGACCTCCCAACGCTAGTTTTAAGCGTCATCCAACCTCCGCTAATACCCGTGACAGTCGCCGTCAATGATGATGTGATACTGTAATACTCATAGTGAAAATATTTACAGTACTACAACTATGTGACTAGTGTGAATCGAAACGACATAGTGTAACATAATAATAATATAAGTGATTAATTTATAATCTGGCAAGCTCTAGCAAGCCATGTATAAAGTAGACGGTAAATTTAGAAAATACACGGATGCGAGACTATCCCATTAATATTTAATACGAAACTCGTTAGAGATCCGCAGTCCTATAATGCGTATCAGGCGTACAATTTCATAAAAAATGATGCAAACGTGCTGATTTTCAAAAATTTTTTTAATAAGGACTGTCCACAAAAAAAGTATATAATTATACACGATGATCAGGGGTCGAACTAATCATACAAATGACGCAAAATAACGTACTTACCTAATTTTGATAGGATAATGCTTTTATTTAAGCTTCCGTGCTGCATATTTTCACAAAGTAATATAATAATCGCGAGTAAATCCATTACATTTATACAGGATGAAAGATGTATTGATTGTATTTTGTAGTTGCACCCAGGGTATACTAATATACTTGCTGCTATCATAAAATTTGTGAGGCCTATATTAAAGGGTGTATCATTATCATTATATTTTACTTAGCCATATTTCTTTATATTACATTTTTATATAAAAACATACATGTGTCTAATTACTGCTTTAATAAGGTACACATTTCATCCTAGAAACTCGACGTAAAGCATAGAAAATATTTCGGACAAGTAAAGAAAATTTATTACAAGAAAAATTTACGTTTTGCGAAAAAGACGACATAACACACAAAAAAAATCGTACTTTGAAAGACATGCTTTCATGTGCTTCGTAATGTCAACATTTAGATATTGCCATAGCACTTATATTGCCCAAAAAAAATTACCTGAATTTGTGAAAGGATACCTTAATGAGCAAAGCCGACGACGGGAGCAAAAATGAACTTTTCACTAGTGCTTAATGAAATATCGACTATTCTATCGACATCCCATATGAACGATTTTTTAATTTGAAATTTATAGATTATGCTAATTATGTTTCCCTAGTAGTTCCACTTCTTTTCCAGACGTCACAAAATATATAAGATTTTTAATATGAATTCACCAATTTTTTTAGTCAACACATTCTGATATTTTTTGTGAATAATTTCGCCTTGAGGATGTAAAAGTAATCTTAACAAGTGCACTTTGAAATTCTGAACGACATTCAAGCTGCTTTTTAGACTTTAATTTCGGTTTTGTAACTGTCCTATGGTACTAGGTATTATTGACATATTATTGTTTATCAATTTTAGATCGCAATGCCTCTGATTACGTACGGTTGCATAAATTACTGTTGATCAATACATTTCTAATTCATAAAATGTTGGTATAGATGTCGATAGAATAGTCGATTTTTAACTAAGCCACCTAGTGACAAAAACGCATTTTTTTGCTCCCGTCATCCGGGGTATGTTAATGAGAATATGGTATGTAGCTTACGTGTATTTGACTTTGACATATAATATAACTGTCATGGAGCATTTATATCCACCTGTTTTAACTATGGATCAAGCCCATGGTGTTTCATTAAGGCTTTTATGTATGGCTGATTTTTATAGCTTCGCTGGTCTCGCACGCATAAGAAAGTGAATGGCATCTAAAACGTTGTGTAAAAAATCCGATTTTATGTAAAACATAAAAATCCACCACATTTTATTTTGTGTATGCCTGATTGAGGAATCATGAAGACTCCGTTTAGATAATATACTCGGGCAGCATCTTGACCTATTGCTTCTTAAAATAGTACCATGGAGTCGCTGAAATAGTCTTACATTCAGCTGTATAGGTTTGTCCGAAAAACGTTTGATAGGCAATATTTATAGCACGATAAAGCCTTGGAAAGTAGCCATACATTACATACACACCATACACTCAGAACATAGAAACGCAAAATAATACATTTTTTCAATAGTTAGACCAGATCAAACTTGTTTTTTATAATAAACGATACAGTCTTTAATACTATTTGCGTTTTCTTTGGCTCTATATTTCTGATATATTGTGTTATCTCCAAAATGCATTTGAATGTTGGTCCTATGTTTAGTATGTTTTGATCACAGCACGTACATGTTTTTGTCACGTATCTCCAAAAAGGGTAAATAATAACAATATTCTCGTAAATTCGACATTCAATTGTGTATTTTAAAACATTAGTAAAAGAACGACATTATGTACTCAACTTACTTATTTCAAATGACACTTTCGTTTAATTAAAGAGGTTGATAAATAATAAGTGGCAATTTTAGTAAAAATATTTTTTTATTTATATATTTAGCCGCGTGGTGACGGCAGTAAGAATACATTTGTCACCAACCCAACTCCTCCTGCGGGTGTCGTAAGAGTCGACTAAGGGATTGAAGTATCACTGACCACTATTTAATAAATATTGATGATGGGCAGCAGCGTCATCATAGTGGACACATTACTGCAATCGCCAATCCGCTTGCCCAGCGTGGCGATTATGGGCATTTACCTCCTAATGCGTCTATACGCATAGTTAATAGGAGAGGCCTACGTCCAACAGTGGACTATCATAGGCTGATGATGATGATGATGATTTTTTGCAAACATTCTATAGGTGATTTAACGTCATCCACATTATTAGTACGATCACTGTACGTGGTCAAGTTTATCTGTGTTATACAGGGTTACTTTTTCACCGTTACAATAAATATGTACCATATCATTGGTATAGATAATAGATCACATTTATCAAATAAAATTTTCCATTTTTTAAATTTTTTATTAATTTACCCTTTATGCAAATGTAACATAATGGGCGCCATTCCCTGTAGCAACTTTAGTCATTCGTATATTTTTTCATTCAATTTTTTTATGAATAGCTTATTTTTCAATACAGATGGTGCATTTTCGCTAGTGCCAGAAGTGGTTCATTTTACGTCAGGTCGAAATCTTCGGAGGGCCATATGTACTGGAAATCGTACGATACACGTGCGGAAACGAAATTCGTATCTCGTGTCGATTTAAAGCACTCCCTTCGGTCGTGCTTTAATTTATCTCCACTCCTTTAAAAACTTTTTTTTTTCGCACTTGAATCGAAATTTACTTTTCTCGGTATGTTTTGTAACAATTCGCATTATTTTCCATAATCTTTTTTAATTGATAATATATTATTAGTAGTATTTTATTGATACTCATGTCTGCCTGCGACCACGGGTGTAACGTCATGCCCGAAACGTCAGGATATAGGACCCGTTTGTATGTAAAATATGAGTGATAATCGTGAAAGTTTAAATCAATATAGTGCGACTGCTTGCAAAACATTTCATAAAATAATTCGAATTCCAAAATAAATTGTGTTTTAAAAAAATTTTGGATGATAGCGAACTATTATGGACATAAAATTCTATTTTTAATAGATACGAGTAGGTACCATTCTTAATTATTTCACTATTTTCGTCATGTCAAAATGTGTCATGGTCTTATCACCAGTAGTCATCCTACTGTTTTTATCTATACTGTGTAATATGTTTTTATTGTTTTGGTTTAATATATTGAATACCATAATTCTATTAATTTTGTCACTCACCACTTATGTTTATTCAGTCTCCGAAGCCCCAGTGACGATAACTTTTTTTTATGTGTTATCACACCAATCTTAAAGATAGTTTGGTTGACGACAGCGGTGCGCAAAATTGACGTACGTCCTCCCTCCAACAGGTCCCGATTGGGACTGAAAGATGACAGCAGGAGCGATCCGGGAGAATAATTTCACATATTTTGTATGATGAAATATAATTCTTCCAATATTAATGATTTCTTCTCGTTAACCGTAGACACAGACTTTGACGTTTCTTCTGATATATTTTTTTCTTGGTAAAGTTATGTAGTTTCTTGGCAAAATGAGTTTTCATGCAGAGATTAGACCTATGTTTGGGATCGTTATTTATAGGGCGAAGTTTGTTTAAATACCTAATACGAATCAATGCGGGATAGATCAAGTTCTCAAATGTAACATATATAAGTTTTACTTCATAAGGACGTAGTATTATTAAGAAAACTGAAAAAAACAAACGGGAATTCTACGCTTACCTCGCCTTAATTAGGTTTATTTTGACACAATTATACAGTTTCAGCTGTAACACTTCATTTTTAATTTGTTTATCTACTGCTTAAGGCGGAAATCATTTATTCCGAAAAAAATCAACCTGGTTATAATTATTTTATTGCCTGCCATAAAAACTAGTGTAAACCTGCAAAATCATTCATCATTTATTTATTTATTTTATTTTATTTGTTATAGCAAATTTAGATTTACTAGCAGCACTATGATTTACTTTCCTAAAGGTTGTCAGGAATAGATTGCTTTATAGTGATAAGACCGCCTGTTGTGTACGTCTATATATAATAGTTTGTTTTAACCATGCTTTTTTAAGGTGTGCAATAAAGAGATTTTCAATGATATGTGATAATGGCGAATTTTCCCATAGGGAGATTGGGAAAATTTAGACTTTTACCGGGAGCACATCCTTACACGATGACATGCATTATCTTCCCTTTTCAGAAAATAATGCTCTAAAACAGTAGCTGCTGCCATTAACACCATCCTTCAAATCATTCTTTCTTTTAAACCCAGGAAGCCAGCACGTCAGCAAGCTTAACAAATGAGGTCCGAGAATGCAATGATAATCCATATTGCTCCGAAAACGAAAATGAACCTTAATCCCGTTTAAAATAAGGCTAAAACAAAATTACACTGATCGTTTCCGCAGCTCTTTGTTATCTTAGTTGCTCAGTCATAAGGTTTACCACAATTCGACTTTATTATCACCGAATACAGTCGAAAAATACGATACTTTTGGTTGATGGCTCCGTACGAATGCAAGTCATTGACTCTGCGCTATAGACGTTAATTATTGCTGACCTGTTAATGACTTTCCTGGCAATTAATTAATGCTGCCGCTGAACAACTTAATAGATCAAATAGAATGGGCTTGTTGTACCTTACCTACAGACAAGTTTGCAGAAACAGTTGTCTTATAATTGGGCGAAGTTTAACGAAAACCGTCCAACTTCATTTTGTTCTTTGAATACTTTTCCATAAATCACGTCGAGTTGAAATTACGAACAAGTCATAATCATATTGGTTTTCTCAGTTAACTTAATTTTCGTCATTAATAGACTTTCATTTGAAAAGCTAGTCTTTTCTGTTGGATTATGATGCCGCTTTAAGTATGACATTCTAGATACAATAAGTATTCGTTTCTTTCCGACACCTTTTGTCAGAACAAGACGAAATTTTTATTTTGTCTGTTTATAACATGCACACTTGACCATAACATCTAGTTTTTACTTAACTGATAGCTGTATTCTGTAATAATTCTCATTTTTCTGTGCTTAGGTAATGAAGCAAGGAGTAGACGCTAGGTAGAAGATGGAAGGATAGTGAATGAGAAATTAGAAAACAACAGCAAGAAAAGATTCTTGACAATCTTCACGGACATGCAGGGATAGCAGTTCAGATCAGATGCAGTTTCGAGACCCCCCTACCCCCTATTTTGTCCCTTTCTAATAAATGCAAGTGTCAAATTGACAGATAGGGACAAACGAATAATTAGCTGATGGCGACTTGATGGACGTTTATGAATAGACATTAGGGTACAAAAAAGAAAAACTGAAAGTCATCCTATAAGAAATTAAAAATTTGATCGTCGTGATCGTACTAAACTTGGAGGTTTTAAAGGGGGAATAATGGAACGTCACCGGCGTTAAGATTTCCGGCTATCCGGTAAATCGGAAAACGGAATCAATTTAGTAACAATAGATATTCGTTAGCAGCACGCAAATTGTTAACCCGGGTTTAATGCCGTTCCCGATTATACAGGATCGTTTCCGAACCGGCGAGGCCTCGTTAGCTTTTTGATTATGTTGTAAAGGATAATGGCTTTATTTTGTTACCAAATACGTACGTGGAGACAATACAAAAGAATTAATTTATTTTGCTGTAAATAAAGAAATTGTTGTATGCCCGTGTGGTGAAGGCAATAAGAATACATTCGTCACCACCCCAACTCTTCTCGCGGGTGTCTTGAAAGTCGACTAAGGAATTGAAGTGTCACTGTCTATTTATTTATTGGAGAACGATGTAAGGCAAAGATTTAATTATTGATAATAATTATAGTCATATCTGCTGTTCGAACGTCGTCACATATCAGAATTGGGCAAAAAGTAATCCGATTACTTTTGTATGTCAACGAGGGTGGGCGGCCGGTTCTACTTTCTATACAAATACAGTACCGGAACCGGGAATTGTTGGTTCTCGCCATACAAAGTCAGAACCGGGACCCTTCCCTAATGTCGACTCTTATGACACCCACGGGAGGAGTTCGGGTGACAAATGTATTCTTACTGCCGTCACCACGCGCTCTAATTTAATAAAAGTAGCAAATAGTCAGTTACCTTTGTTGGCGTTAGTACTGATGTCTGATACCCAATTACGAGACATGATTTGTGCTGGGGGGCAAACATTCTGCGGCCGCGGTGGAGGCTTCATTATACGGGCACAAACAGATTAATATTGTATGTACAGGATCCTGTCTGACCGATGTTTGACGTCACGTCAATTTAGAGTTCGAATGTGCAGTAATTAGATGTCAACGTCACTGCACAAGTTATACATGACAAACAATACATTTTAGCACGATCAGCCCCTGACGCATCATGCCAATGACACACATATGTGATATACATATAACCTCATTGTTACCTATGCCACTAGCATAAATATCAAGTACGCAAGTAGTAGGTGAGTATACACTAAATACAAAAATACATACAGACATAGATTTAGATTTATTTATTTTCACAACATTTGATTACTATATAAATTACATTGTAGTCAATCCATAAGAATCCACATTGTGCTCGTCAATACAAATTACATAAAATGACAAAATAGAAGTAAGAAATACAGCAAATACATTATAATTATTCACCTAAAGCGGATCGTCTGAACTGATATGAATTAAATGAAAAATATAACAACTCAAATTGTTTTATGGAAACCCACCTCTGGTAAACTGCGGTATTATTTCTTTGGCATTTGACATCTAATATTTAAATTCATACTCGTATCTGGGACATAGAAATACGAACTTTTTTACGAAATGCGTGGCGATTATGGGCATTTACCTCCTAATGCGTTTATATTATACGCATAGTAGATAGGAGAGGCCTACGTCCAGCAGCGGACTATCATAGGCTGATGATGTATGATGATGATGTCATATCAACCTACCTATTCGCAGTTAGATCAGTAGTCGTACCATGGGTTGGAAAGTAAAGGATACCTGGTTTTACTTGATACGTAATACATTCTATCGCGCTCACATTGATATATTGAAGCAAGCGCTATGGCCTGCTTTACGTAAAACTTAACGTCACCGATACTTGCATCGTCATTGCACGGCTGCGTCAGCTGCAGTACCGGCGGCAAACGTGTTTGTAGGTACACCAACTGACATAACACAGTGACACTAGTGATAGGTTATCGGATATGAATAATTTAACATCACTGTAGATAACTATGCGTTTAACTGTAATGAGAACACCAAATTCCAAATATATATGCTTGTTGTTTTTGAAAAATTTAATAGCCAATTGGAATAAAACTATGAAAACGGATAAACTCGCGTATATTAAATAATTTTAACTTCATTCCGACGTTTCGAACACTTTACAGGGTTCGTGGTCTGCGGATGACTCAGTTTTATTTCATGAGTAATCCTCGCGGTAACCGAAGAAAATATTATAGCCAATTGGAATTAGAGTGCTCGGAAGTCAAAATTATATCCCCTAGAGCCTTAAAATTTTTCCTAATTTCAGAGACTAACTTTATAAATAATAAAAACGGCTATTCCTGAACAATATGAACTCCCGCTGGCCTCATTTTCAGCGGGCTTAGCAATTTTAACTAAGGCTCATGAAAATGGAAAGCAAATTAGCCCCATATTACGAATATTTTCATCGCTACTTCAGTTACATACGTATAAAAGCTAAAAATGACCCTCGTGGAATGGTTTCGCGGATGGTGGCAGCATTACGCCCCTGGATTGTAAAGCCTGAGTAGACAAAAGGCGTGCATGTAAAGGTGCGGTTAAACTAAAAGAGCATTCGCTGTTCTAACCTCCCACTCTACGAAATTCGATCGGTACACAAAACGTGATTGGTTGATTTCTAAGAACGGGCGCTAGAACAGCGAATGCTCTTTTAGTTTAACCGCACCTTAAGCGAGAGGCCTTACGCCATTCATGTCCCTTAGATCCAAGACACACCGGATGCGTGAGTAGCACGTGCGCGTGGGCGTTGTAGTGTATGTCAATGTCATATTAGATGGCATACCGCTTGCGTGGGGTGCATGCGCAAACGGTGTACCACTTCCATCTTTATAACATTTATATACAACAACGCGCACGTGCTACACAAGCGTCAGCTATGCTATTCTCTTATTCACACATTCGACGCTGCGTTCATCAACGAGCTCGACGACGAGACAGCTTTCACTTCGGCGTCGAGCGCAGCGCTGCGAAAAACGGTATTCACTAACGTAGAACAGCTCGTCGTCGAACTGTAGGCGGTAACTCTCGACGCAGTGTAGTTCCAGCTCACGCCGCATTCGTCGCCGAGCGCTAGTGTCGTTTAAAGTGCATTAGTGAATACCATTTTTAGGCTCGACGCTGCCGCAGCGCTGTCACAGCGCTGATAGCAAAGCGGTTTCCTTAGTGAATAACACTGTAGGTCAGACTCTGCCTTTAGACGCTCGACGGGCCGCTCGAACCGCCACACGCCCCGCCGTACGCGCCGCTCGACGCTTGCCACTCGGGCCTTACACTAATCGTTTCTATTTTATATTCCCTATTTAGTAGGGTGGTCCTTAGGTTTGCAATTTTGTAGGATGTTCGAACCAATAAAGGAGCTCTTTGCCCTGCCGATTGCAACTTTCTATGGGACACGAAGTACGAATTTCAAGAAAGGCAAAATCATTAGTCGTTTTTTTATTACTTCGGTAGCGACCCCTAATTTTTATTTATAATAATTGAAAAAAAAAGAAAAATATGGTTTACTTATCAAATAACAAAATGAGAGGGTGTCCCATAGAAAGTTGCAATCGGCAGGGCAAAGAGCTCCTTTATTGGTTCGCCGGTCCTACAAAATTGTAAACCTAAGGACCACCCTACTATTTAGCCTCTTTGTCACTTTCGCGCCTGCTATAGTCGAGCGAGAACAACAACGCACCGTGATTTAGTTAGACATGATTAATCGCTGTCAAACGTCGGTCTTGTTACATCAGAGTTAACGAGGATTTTGTGCTTCAATAGAACTATAGCTTTATAAGGACCACCATACTATTTCCTTTAAATCTTATTTTAAACCTTGGTTTGTAAGGAATAGTGGTGAATTTCGTTTTTTGTAAAATCAAACTCAGGAAATGCGACTTTATTACGATTTAAATGTCACTGAAGTTGAGTTGTACATAGTGATGTACATTAGGCCTTGGGTAATTATACATGTTGTATGTTATCTATTATGCGAAACAGTCGCGTCTAATTAATCTAATTATATCCTTGCAAGGCTCAATATCTTAATTTTAGTATAAAAACATTTACAACGATCCATGACGTCTTATTCAATGAAATTTGTAGTTTCTCCTAGATCACAAAATGTAATATATAAAATGTCTTACTGTAGGACACTGGGTGATTGTTTCACTCGTCCTAAAAATAGAGTGGGCCTTACGATATAAGTACAACCCAGAACGTATTTCAAAGGCAGATGGATCAAATTCGCTCGATTCTCAGCTTAGCTGAGATTTGCTGTCCTGAATTGTTCCGTCACCCGAGATGATGAATTTGATACAATGTAGGATTATTCGCGGATGTATTTAGTTGGAGATGCGGGGATCAAGTTCAAAGCATTTTGAGTGATAGCTATCGTAGGAAAAACATATAGGTATGGTAAACAATGTGTTCAACAAAGGTTATTAATCAGTAGTAATTGAACTGAGGTAAATGAGCTTTTTCAATTTTAGGGACACCTAATTAGCGTGAACGAAAAAAAAATATCAGACACAGGTTTGTCCAGACAATTAAGCACTATATTTCAATAGGTTTTGGTGTTCATTTAATATACTATTAGCGACATTATACGATACTTTATCGGCGTTTACATTCTTAAATATATCGTACTTAAATTGTTCATATTATTTACTTCAGCAATATATTTAGGTACATATTTGTATGGAAGAACGGCCCATTCAATGTTTGAATTGGAGTGTACGAGTAGCATGCTACGGCAAATTTACCGCTTCTTTTCGTCGATTGAGCGAGCTACAGGACTACGGAGCGCTACGGCGTAGCAGCGCTCATATTATGATTGACCAAAATTACATAAATGTTAGAGATTGGGTTTAAATATATTATAAATTCTAGTAATAGTATAAATTCTTGCGCCCTGTGGCTGTATTTTAAAATAACACAGTAGGTAGCTAATAATAGCTTCATATAATAGAAAAACATCATAATATATACGTCTATACTACGAATTTAGCTGAATAAAAGATCGAGCCCTATCCCTATTACATAAGCTATCTGCAGCGGTACCATGACTTTGCAAGTAACGGTTACTTTAGCTTAACGGTTACTCGATACATAAAGTCCATCACCCTCGCCCCAAGCCCCAATACATCGGTGCAGTCGTGAAAGAGAGCTTTACATGTCGAGTATTATCACATCGGAATCAGAAGGGGATTCGAATGTAACTGTTGAGTTGACACCACAAATGACGCAACATTTACCAAGAAAAGAGTTGTTTATAGATGTCGTGAGTGATTAATTAATCAATTGTCTGTAAGCCTCTGCACTTCAATTATGAATATATCCTAGATTGACTAATACACGGTTGTGTCAACAGAACTTTAGAATCATTGCGGTTTTATAATAACCGATAACGTAAACGTTACTTGCTAACTCATGGTGGGGCTACTGGATGAAAGCACTATTCGCTCCACTCCTAGCCTCATGTCAATTAGGAGCATAGCTCACAAATACTAAGTGGAAACAAGCACCATATCAAGCCAGTTAAAGTGATAGACTTTGAAAACTATACTCTGGCCAACCCGCTTGTCAGAAGGAAAAAAGGCTGTAAATTCAAATTTCCTATGACCAGTCAACTCTTCGCACCTAAGGTCAGTGCGGCGAAGTCCAGCATATTTTATTTTGAAGGAAAGTCCGTCATTTGCGTCTGTTCAATTAGGGTCGGAAATCACGAAATCAGTTGGTAAGACGGATTTTCCTGAGAGACGGTCTTATCCGTATTGACAATATTTTAAATTTGCGGCTCTTATCTACAGATAAGATGGTTGGAGAGTATAAATTGTACACTGGCGGTCATTAAAGGTGGTGCTGATTTCAAATATTTTTGATACATACAGTACAAGTGGAATTGTTTTTACCATCACATTGTATTGGCATACCCTGAATTTTTCAACTAATCCAAGAAACATGTAACTTTATCCCGTAGAGTAGATATTATCTCCGTAGATATAAGTAAGTGTATCTACGAAATTCGTGGATCTCTAAATACCGCACATGCATGGATTTTGAGTAAATACGAGTACGTACTGTTTAGATCTAGGTGTAGGTATGATAAGTTTTTTTTGAGATTTATAGTATTTTCCAAAAAAAACAAGCGTGATTATAGTACACTAAAAAATATAGTACTCTTCGACAAGTCTTTATTTTGGGTTGAAATGAAATATGGTCAATTGTATATTTACTAGTATTTTGTGAATCACTCCTATTACATAAGACTACTTTTGACTAAGTAGCTCTCTGTAATATATACTGTGGAATAATAATATAGTACACAAAGATACTATATTTTGGGGGGGTTGTTACAAAACGCATTTTTCATAGAGGTACAGCAATCTGGAAATCAGGGAATGGAAAAAGATGCTATTTGATTTGACAAAAAAAATGTATTTAATAACAACCCCCCCAATATAATATAGTATTTTTGTGTACTATATTATTCTTCAACAGTATATTTTACAGAGAGAAATATAGTTACCTACTATAGAATACAACCGGTTGGCAACCCTATATAGGTGTGCTATAAAATGTAATTGAAATTTCAAATTTCATCCCCAATGTTACGTTTACGAGAATCCACTAAACCCTAAATAGTAGAGAGCGCAACGGGGCCTAATCTCACGGAGCACACTTGATTACGTCTCGTCCCACTACGCCAGATTGTTTAGCTTCGCTCAATTCGCTTGCTCGCTCAATCCGCTCGCTTGATTCGCTCGGTTCACTCGACCCGATCGAGTCGATCGACGACTGTTATTGTAATATTAAAATAAAGTGCCCTTCATGCTCGCGCGATACGGTTTCGTTTCAGAGAAAGGTTATTGTTTGGTTGGGTAAATGTGTACTATTAGGGAATTACTTTAATATTCTTTTATGGCGAATAAATTGTTTGTGTAACATTTTTTTGTCAATTTTATTTAACTAGGTGGATTCGTCGTAGAAATCTGGAACAGTTATTTTATGGTTAGTATTGGTAGATATTTTTCAGTATTATAAAGGTGCGTTCAGACCAAAAGAGCATTCGCTATTCTATCCTCCGCTCTACGAAATCAACCAATCACGTTTTGTGTAACAATCGAATTTCGTAGAGTGGGAGGTTAGAACAGCGAATGCTCTTTTGGTCTGAACGCACCTTAAGATGAATAATCCTAATTTTTAAAATCGCAAGTTCGCATTAAATTATGCGCCAAAAATTTTTGTTGATTGCATATTTTATGAAAAATTGCGTATCATTATGTCAAATGTATTATGAAAACACAGCGAACCACTTAAATGAACAGATATTAATCATTACCGCTCACAATCAGGGCTCGTGGTCCTCCCATTACGGCCGTCTGCCGGGACCCTGCGTCATTTGACGGCACTTTTAACGAGAAATGACGAACTATCTTGTCCGGAATAAATCTCGCAAGTGTTGTGTCCATTGCGTACAGAATGTTCGTGAGTATCTACTTGTACTAAGAGTAGATTTGAGTATACATATTTAAAAAGTTTAGCTAATTTACATAATTATGTTTATAATCTGTGGCTTAGCAAATGATTGGTGCGATAGTGTCTAAGTCACTACGAGATAGACTATCAGACTCTTTTGTTGATGTAGTTAGTAAAAGAAGCTTTTGGGTACAGATTGGAGTTGTGTATTAAAAGAGTTATTCTATGTTGATAATTAATATTACAAGTATTACAACAGCGAAATTACGATCATGTTTTAGTGATCCTCTGAGCAGCGGGAATACACCGCCATTCGGCAATCCTGGCCTACTGCCGCGATATTTAAAGTTCGCAAATTTCGAGCGTTCGTGAGCGGCTTCATAAAACATCTCACTTTGGCGCTTGCCATCAGCTTAGACATTTAATTCGTATAAAGGTAAGTACCGGCCTTAAGGTAACCGACAAAGTGGGACGTTTTTACTAAAACGCTCAGTTTTGTTTCTGTCACTCCAACAAAGGTGTCTAATGACACCTGTGACAGAGACCGATGCTGGAAACCGGCGAACTCCGAGGTTTAGGTTAGGCCGACAGAGTCCCGGGCACCCGCTTCCATTCCGATACGCTGCCTTTGATACAATTAAAGGAATAAAAATGTATTACCATAGACCCGGGTTTTTATTGATATTAAAAAGTGGATATTGGTTTATGAAAAGCCGATATTGTTATTGTAATCTTGTGAACCGTGAAGCGTGTATGTTTAACTGCAAAGTTATAAAAATATGATAAAAGCAGTAGCCATGCCGTGAGTGTGTGATGATGAAAGTAAAGGATAAAACTTAATTCTTAGAAATTTCCAACTATAACGTATATAGTTGGAAATTTCTAAGAATTAAGTTTTGACAGTTATAGATTAAACCTTATTAATATGAGGGTAAGGCTAACCGTTTTTCCGATAGTCTTAACGTCATATATACAGGGTGGCCCTTTCAAATCGGTCAGTATGGGAAAGTCTGAAACTATAAAGGTGCGTGCAAACCAAAAGAGCATTCGCTGTTCTATCCCCCTACTCTACGAAATTCGATCGTTACACGAAACGTGATTCGTTGATTTCGTAGTGGGGGATAGAACAGCGAATGCTCATTTGGCTGCACGCACCTTTAGACATACGAAGATCTGTTCTAAGGAACCATGTCATCAATTTTAATAATAAAGACAACTGCGTTGATAAATATGAAAACAAAAAAAAACTTTTTTTCTTAAGATTTACACAATAAACACCTAGTAAAATAAATTTATGTACATTATGTTATTTATTCCATTAATTTTAGACATCATGTGACTTAGAGACATTTACTGCTTAAGACCTACACAAACGATATCTGAATAGAAATAGTATAACCCCCTTATTCATAAACGTCTGCTAACTTAACAAGCCGCTAAGTATTGTTTGTCCCTTTTGCTCTTATGGACACATTGTTAAGACCGAAAGGGACAAACTATTATTAGCGGCTTGTTAAGTTAGCAGACGTTTATGAATAAGGGGGTAGGTCTATTTTTTCAAAACAACCGGGTTCGATTCCCTAGCTGGGTACAGTATTTTTTTTTTCAAATGTATGAATGCAGTTTTTCTTTTTATCAAAATCGGTGACATGTTTCCTAAGATCAAATCTTCGTATGTCTTCAGTCTTCGTCTTTCAGACTTTCCCATACTGACCGATTTGAATGGGCCACCCTGTATAAGGCTCATTTCTAAAGTGTCAAAAGTTAATTCTTAGAAATTTCCAACTATTGGTTTTACTCGATACGTAAAGCATTCTATCGTGATCGCTTTGATATATTGGAGCGAGCGCGATGGCCCGCTTTGTAACGGTAACCTAACGTTACCGATACTTCCAAAGTCATGGTACGGCTACAAGTACTGAACCCTCTGCCAGTTCTGCCGGTGACGAGGTCACGTGACGTGAAATTATTCAATCTTGTTATCCGGGTCAAAATACTTTTCGTTGTCTTATTTTATGTCCCTAAAAAACGTGACGCAGTGATGATTTTTGTATGAGATGATGTTTTGTTTTCAATTTCTGATGTATGGATAAAAATCTAGAGTGAAAAAGAAACATAAGTTCACCGGTTTTTTTAAATATACTGAGTCAAAACAGCAACTAAAACCGTGACAGAGTGGTATGAAACAAGACAACGAAAAGAATTTTGACCGATCCACATCGTAGTGGCGACATTGCAATACACTGGTGTCTGAAACTCGTCACTTCATTGGCAGAGGTTTAATGTTCGAAATATAGATTTTAATTCTGTGTATTTCGCAAATTTTTGTGGTTGTCTGACACTCTAGACCGGTTCGCGCTAAAAGCCTCGCGGTTTGTCCACTACCAGGCTAACATAACCAAGCAGAGCATTGTACTAACACCTGACCCGTCTTTGCAATAAGGTTCAAGTCCAGCCAAATGCGACGGCGGATCGATATGACAACGCGACGGCTCATTAACTACGGCTGGGTATTAATTATTTTCATTACGAGCAATTTCGCTAGTGTGTGGGTGTTGGCGCAGAATGGTTTTTGACCTGCCGGGATTTTGTATTTTTACTAGCCACTGAAAATCTCAGATTTCCCATATGAACAACTATGGAACCAACCCTGAGTCATACATTACCTGTCCACCACACGAAATCAACGAATCACGTTTCGTGTAACGATCGAATTTCGTAGAGTAGGGGGTTAAAATAGCGAATGCTCGTTTGGTCTGAATGCACCTTAATAAAACATCAGACATAATCTAGAAAAGGTAAATCGGAGTAAATGCCCGAGTAATATGTAGACATGGACCATTTATAATAAATAAAGGTTCTTCACTTTGAATATTCGGGGAAAATATTTTACGGATGTGAGATAAAATCGAAGAAGTTTTTTTACTGCTCAAGCTTTTCCTGAAAGCAATCCCCTTATTCATAAACAGCTCCTAACTTAGCAGGGCGCTGAGTATTATTTGTCCCTTTCGGTGTCATCAAAGTGTGTGTATAAGCGAAAGGGGCAGACGATACTTAGCTTAATAAGGGGTAATGTTCGTAACAAATTGAACTAGGATACGTAACTGTTGCATAACAGTTAATAATAACATGAAACGTGAACGACTTCAGTCTAAAACGGCTCCTTCAGCCAAACAAGTTAGTCTAAGTAATTGACGTAAGTACTATTTGCGGAATAGCAACCGACTGAGTAGGCTGTCTTGTAAATAATTCATGTCTGACGTCATTGCATTATGCCTCCGCGTTCATTTACCACAATGGAAGCTGCGGTCTATTCCATCTACTTATACTTACCTATTTATGCTACGTGAAAGCAAAAAGCGTCTTTGTTACCTCGCTAAGTTGATATTACGGCACCTGTATAATGACAGCCACACATAATTTACCATTATAAATGGTTGTATAAAGTAAGTAATAAAGTAATTGAAACCGGGAAACTTTACACAGAGTTGGGGCACGTACGATATAAATTGAAACTTGGTCCCGGGTGTCGCCGGAAGAGGAAACAGTCGTATTTCTGGAGCCTATTTATTGAATGTGCGTATTTTTCACTTGCCCGCATACCCGACCATCCCGACCATCAGCCTTTAGTGATTGACAAAAGAATACGCCCATTGATTCCAACCAAGAATTCAAATTATATTACAATTGCATGCAGCACAGAAAATAACAATTTTCCGCACTATTGGGAAAATGAATTCTGATAGATCTCATCTACACGGTCTGCTTAGGGTTGTCGAAATTGCTTTTTTTCCCTCTCATTATAAAATGTTATGGGTTATGATATTCTTGTTGAATTTGTTTTCCCCAACTCGTGTCGGTATAAAACACTTAGGTTATTAATTTAAAGTACCACGAAAATGCACTACTGCAAGTATCACTTTCTTTGCATAACATCACAAGCCTTAATTGAACTTACCGTGGGACTGCCGATTTGATAAGATGTCCCATTAATTTTTTTTTTGTAAGTGTGCCCTTTAAAAGCGCACTTTTTGAGCATAGGCATTGCATACATCTATTTAGGGGGTACGAGTATAGAGATATAAACGATACATTTGATTTTATGTAGCAATTAGACGACGATATAGACGATATTATGCTGTGCTTGTTACGACCTCCATCTGTTTTGTCCGCCGTACCCAAGCGTGATAAATTAATGCGGATGGTAAAGAATGTGTATATTGTTGTCTCAAGGCAACAGTTGTTGAGATATTTCAATATATGTACGTTTTCACTCCCCTTTTTAGGGGTCCGTAGTAAACTAGAAACCCTTATAGTTTCGCCATGTCTGTCTGTCTGTCCGCAGCATAGCTCAGTGGCCGTTAGAACTAGAAATTAGCAATCTGGTACAGATATACATATGAAACATGCCGATAAAGTGGTGGAATAACAAATAAATGTTTTTTTCGTGTGGGAGGTACAGTCGTAAAGGTTGGATGCTTTTTTTATTTTGCTGTAATTCGATAGTGTAGGTAAGTTAAAGGACACCAGAAGGGTTTTTTAAAGTCTTTTATACACTTAGACATCACAGTAGCAGTACATCACTAGTACAGGAAATATCGACGAGTGAAACGACCCGTGATTTGTGGCAGGAAGTTGGAATGGCCTGTCAAGTTGAGAGCGTGACGTATCGCAATCGAGTCATAGTTCACCGCCGGAGTGAAGGGTTACAGACTCCGGGTTTAAAAATGTAGACTTCACTACACTAGCTACATTTTTAAATTCCGGTTTTTACGAGTAGGCCCCGTTAGAGGTTATCCTTAAATGTGAGATACTTTTAATTTCAAATAACCTTCATTTATCCGTTTATTTATTGATGTAAGGTACACCCGGGTAAGACTGGTCTATTTTTCGGTGTGTTGAAAGGATGTCACGAAAAAAATCTTAAAATTATTCTCACTAACTTTTACGTGCAGATGTATAACATAAGTAATAAAAAAGAAATCAAGCTTTCAATATAAATTTACTTGATGCCGCTGAGCCGAATAACTTAGGAGAAATCGACACTCAAAACTGCACATTTTTTTTTCTAGACGCGTAACCGAAAAACCTTCTTAGCTTAAGATCGGACTAGTATCTAATTTCAACTCTAAAGTAAGGAGATGAAGGTGCATAGCTTCCTGTTAAACATCGGATCTCCAAAAATTCTCTAAAAAATTCACTTTTTTTTAAACGTTCGTAGCTCACGACTGATACGGCTGAGCAGTTGCTGCATACTAGCAAGAGGGGCAGGCTGAAATAGCGTAGCGTCATGCGTAATATAGCCTAGTGTAATATAGTGAGGAAAAAATACTACTATTTTAGTAGTTATTGCGGTCATCCGATCTTACATTAGATCCGACCTACCTCAACTAATACGATTAGAGAATCATAAGATAGTCTATACATTTTCAGATTTTAGGTAGGTTTTAAGCGAATAAATAAATGTAAGCCTAAATGCGTACTAATAAGGTGATGAAAGTTAAAGGATTTCGATCGTATAGTAAAGTAAATGGACTTTTTTCTGTACTTATGTGGTATTTATTTGTGCAATGAATAAATATACATATATTATAATACTATTTTCGCTAGGGAATAACCTATATAAGTTTTTAAGCTAACATGCTAATTTGCATTATCATATCATACTACATAGGGAAAAACCTGACTAAATTGGGCAAAGTTGCAAACACATATCTTAGCGACATCAGATTCCACATGCTAGTAGCAGACGTGCTCCATTACAAGTTGACTTCATTTAATAGTCGTGTAATTCATTTGATTGAACCGCTTAAAGACCGCTACGCCATATTAAAGATTAAACCCTCTTATTGTGATATCCATAGTTCCTGGATTAATTTGTATTCGGCCACGGTCGTGACAGGCAGTAATGGACAACCACCGGCGCCGGCCACCCGCCCGAATATTAGTTCACTGGATTATACTTGACCGCCACTTAATTCGGCTTTGAAGTCTGACAGTTCAATTTGTGATATAACGGTCGAAAGTGACGTTTATGATGCTTATTAATTTTGATTAATAGTTCGACTTCACGTCTGGTTTATCGAGAATTGTGGAAAATTAAATTTTGTAAATTAACCCCCTTATTCATTTATATGCCTCCTATCCTATCCTAATTTAGCAAGCAAGTATTGTTTGTTCCTTTCTGTCTTATATACGTTTTGTTAAGACCCAAAGGGATTATCGGCAAAAGATATTAGACAAATCGAGTCATAGATCAGGTTTGAACCTCAAGCTTCGTAGGCAGGGTCACTACCAACTGGGCTACGGAGGCTGACGAATATAAATAAATAAATAAAGTGATTATTTTAAATACAAAATGTATGAAAGCATGGTAATGGAATGGAAAAAAACCTTCGGCAATTTTTTTTCCTGTCAGGGTCGAAAGAGCTCTTGATTTTGAGTGGAAATCGTATTAAAAGTTCTTAAAAACAAAAATATGGTGACGGGGACAACTTTGAATAAAAAACTCTTATTTCTTAGTCTCATACTACCAGTTGCACATTACCAAACACATTTGTTATATTATAAAACTTACAAGTGGGGGAAATTTCAACGGTAATTATATTACCATTTTCATTTCATATGTGATTGCGAAATCGTTAATAATTGTGAGCGAATCCGTACCATGATTATTATTTCAGACGCGCTCGTTTAAATTGACGGTAATTATTTAATGGCTTTCATTAATATGACAGCGGCATTTAGTCATTGCTAAATGTTTAAAAATTTAAATAAATTATTGGAAATTATATCTATCGGTATAGAAGTGATGTGCCTGTCCTAACCTACGGTGCCCAAACATGGTCACTGACTGAGGCGCAGAAGACCAGGTTGAAGGTTTGCCAAAGGGCCTTGGAACGCAGCATACTAGGTGTGAGGCTGATCGACTGAATGAGAAATCCAGTGCTGCGTTCCAAAACCAGGGTCACCGATGTCGGAGCCAAGACTGCCAGGAGACTGCCAAGAGTGGGCATGGGCCGGCCACGTCTGCCGCATGCACCGGCAGCGGTGGGCTAAATTAGCAACGGAGTGGGTGCCACAAAATGCGCGGCGACGACGCGGCAGGCCCAGACGGAGATGGCGGGACGATCTGGATGCATACCTAAACGACTGGCAAGAGATCGCGCTAAACCGGGAGAGTTGGAAGAAAAAGGGGGAGGCCTTTGCCCAGCAGTGGGACACTAATGGCTTCGTAATAATAATAGAAGACGATTCATAGCCAAAGGTAAACATTTAAGAGAAGTCGTTTATGCATGTATTATATTCGACATATAAATGATCAGTCAGCAAGGACAGGTGACAGAATGGTGCAAAGACAGAATTTATCGAATTAAATTAAAATCATTCTGAAATTCTGTGGAATAAATAAATAAACGAGCTTGTATAATTATAGTGTATCAGTGTTGTGTGGGTAAAAAGCAAAGCCATTGGAGCAAAAATATGAAACACGATTAACACGAATAGCCTTCATAGTTCATGCCAATCACATACAAGACTAACAGTATACGCCTATGTTATTCCGAATTTCGAGTTCTTTAGTGAACAAGAGAATCGACACCACTATTTAGTCGTGGTCTTAAGGTTTTCTTACTTTGTTACTCTTTCTTATTGGAGCGACAAAGACAGTTGCGTTTCGTTCACAACAATCACGAATGAGCGTTAGCGATTGGCATCTTCTTGGCTAGGCCCCCTGTACGAGTAGTGTTATTGCAAACCTGAAAGCGGAGTAAGCAGTTCGCTTTAGGGTTTCAAAAACACTAGCCCTACCCTAAAGCGAACTGCTTACTCCGCTTTCAGGTTTCAAAAACACTCGGAAGAGTTTGTTTGGGACTACTAAAGAGAGTATTTAAACACGAGCTGCGTAAACGAAGCTTTTAAAGGCTAGTCGGTAGATAAAATGTCTGGAAAACATAAACACTACGTAGATACGTAGACATTTGCGTTGGTTTTAGCTCGCGTGGTGTCGGATCGATTGCTACAATTCAGGTGTGGCTTACCACGTTACCACCAACCGCTAGCCAGCTAAATGTGCTTTTATTAAGCAAAAATGTCATTGAATGTTGGTGAACTAGGTGTTTTAGGGTTCTTTACTCAAAGGGTAAAACGTGACCCTATTACTAAGGCTCCGCTGCCTGTCTATCTGTCTGTCACCAGGCTGTATCTCGTGACTCGATGCTGTTTTTGTTTTGCCGCAATACAGCAAATATTAAATAAAAAGTAGAATAAAATAGATATTTGGCCGATTTTTTTCTTTGGTATATAACATCTACCTTATAGTTAGATTGGTACCCTAGGGGCACTTCTATTCTTTGATGGTGATATCATGACAGTGCTTTTTATTTTATCTTAAATAATATTTATATAAATATAATGCCGCGGCCACGACATTGGTCTAAAGGTGCATTCAGACCAAAAGAACATTCGCTGTTCTATCCACCGCTCTACGAAATCAACCAATCATGTTTTGTGTAACGTTCGAATTTCGTAGAGTGGGAGGTTAGATTAGCGAATGTTCGCTTGGTCTGAATGCACCTTAAGGCGACCGGCTTAGCGGAAAACCATAAGTGCGAGAGGGGAGGGAGTAGACCAATGTCGTGGCTTGGCCTTAATTATTGTCTCAAGCCCTATAGACTACAGCTATGAACATTTCATTAAAAATCGACCTTAAACAAGTTCCACCATTTCCACCAATATGGTATTTTTTCCACAAATGCAGCTTTTGAGCAAAACCGGTTCGAGTCGAATTTATAGCTTTTATTTATGTGTTCCAGCCAAATGATTTCATTTCCATTCAATCGGACTTCGTGGGCGTTTTTCTACGACGGGTATATTCAGCAGGGCGTGCATATTGATTGCGTTTATGTAAGACTGAACTTCCGATTGGATATAAGAAAATACTTAGTTAATATTTGTTGCTCGTATTATTGCTTTTTGTTCCTTAAAATCTTTTTGTTGACTAAATAAGGAACGGTATATTGAGTTAATCAAGTGGCTAAAAATAAGGAAAGTCCCGCTGGCAGTGAGGTTTTGGTAAAGAGTGGTTCGGTATAAAAGTAGCAGCGTATGATATGGTATATTCTTAAACTGACCGGTTTTTTAAAACTGGACTTATTTTTTGTAATCCTTATAAACAAAAATACATTCATATTCAATCAAATTAAAGATTTAGCGTTACTTGTTCCAATGTAGCTTTAGTATTTTGAACTGTAATGAACGCCTATATGCACACAAGCTTGTTTGATTTAATATGATTGTATTTTTATTTTAAACTATAGTGTATAAGGATTACTACAAAATAAGTAAGCATAATTAAAACCGATCAGTTCGAAAAGATACCATATCATACACTGCTACTTTTTATCGGGACCACTTCTTAAGTATATAGAATATACCATTTAGGGGATTTTATTAGAAATAAGTTCACGTTTCAGATTTAGTAATAGTTCTAAGTAAGTATTTTGTGGAACAAGTCAAATTGTTTTATTTATTTTTTGAGTTGTGTTTTGTATTGAAAGTAGGAACACTAGGTATAATATACATTTCAATATTAGATGTCATATACCAAAGAAAAAAAGAAGAGTTAAAAGTACGAGTAGTTATATAGCACCTACGAGTAGCAGGCTCGTATTTACAAAAAATGTACTTTGGGAGAGGCCTATGTTTAGCAGTGGACGTCTTTCGTCTGATATGATGTTGATGATGATGAATAGCCAGAAATTGTATTTACGGAACTAATCAGTCGACTCAAGAACCCTTCGCTTACATGCTTACGTTTAAAATAGACAACTAAAGTTAAGACAGCCTCCACTCAAGTTAGTTATTCTGGGTGCATCACCTCGCCAAATGAGCGACGCCAAGTTTAAGCTCCCTGAAGCGATAAAACTTAAGGATAATTAAGATGCACACTCAACTAAGTTCGCGTCGATGCACGGGCATTGTATTACCGATGGCTCGGGGTTGTAACTACTTGAGAGTCACTGTCATGACATGACACACATATAGCTAACACGGAGAAAGCCATGTGTAACTCTATAATGTCAAGAATTCAATCCTCTTCACCGCTCAATTCTTATAATGATTTATAAAAAAAACCGGCCAAGAGCATGTCGAACCAAGCTCAGTATATAGGGTTCCGTAGTTATTCGAAAACGGCTGGGCCGGTTCATGATTTTTTTTAATTTTTTTGGCCCCCCAAACCAAAAGTTAGAGGGGGGGCACAATTTTTTTTTGTGGAGCGGTTATCTCCGATTATATTGACTTTAGAAAAAACGTTTTCTTTTGTGACCCTTATTCTTTTTAAGAACCCTTTTCAATAATAACAAAGACTAAAGGATTACAGCTAAATAAAATAGGCAAAACGCACTATTTACAATATTACACAAAAGCATACATTTTAGAATTCAACATTAAAACTAACGTCTTTGTTAAGGAAAAATATGGAAGATAAAGAGATACTTTGAGAAAGAAGTGCTTCAAATACTGCATTGTTCTGAATTCAGACACGGAAAGTCTAAACTTAATAGTACCTTGCTAATGTTATGAATGCGAAACTTCAGATGTATCAAGGAAGTGGCTACAAAATGGTTGGAAGCCTTTTGTTGAAGTTTCGTAGCGAAACGTTTCTTTAGTGGCTTTACAGTTTCAACGACAAAGAAACTATGGAGGACTTTAGGTTCAATGAAGTTTCCTAGGTACATTATCAAACCGCGATTAGAATGCGATTTAAAAGTACTGTTAACACTACAGTGTATACGTAAATCTAGGATATGTTCATAGTTTAAGTGCAGAGACTTCATCATCATATTCAGCCGTTATTCGCCCACTGCTGAGCATAGGCCTCAAAAATCACGCTCGAATTCTGTAAGTAACAAATATTATTTTACTGTTTCTCGCTGAATATCAGGCATTTATACTTCGCGTTTTCAAATACAATAGTCTATTTTTTTTCAATGTTTTTGAATGATAACATTGATAACCGCGAGTTTACGAAAACGAGTGATGGAAAGTGTAGTATAACTGAAAAATCGGATTCCAAGTGAACAGGCCTACTACCGCGAAAATCGAAATTCGTAAATTTCGAGGATTTTTCTCTGTCACTCAAACGAAGGCGTCATTAGAGTGAGAGAGACAAATCCTCGAAATTTACGAAATTCGATTTTCTCGGTAGGGCCGCAGCAACGCAATAGCATCTTTGAGGTCTATTTTCCTGTTCTAGGTCTGCTACCGATTCGATTTTAATAAGTTAGAGCATATGGTCTCCTGGCCTGCTACTGTGAACAACGAAATTCGCTATTTTCGTGGATTTTTCTCTGTTACTCCAATGACGCCTTCGTTGGAGTGACGGAGACAAATCCTCGAAATTTATGAACTTCGGTGTTCGCAGTAGCAGGCCAAGATACCATATGCTCTAACGTATTAAAATCGCTCACTACGTCTTTCATCATCATCATCATCATCAGCCTATGATAGTCCACTGCAGGACGCAGGCCTCTCCCATTAACCATGCGTATGTACGCATTAGGTGGTATATGCCCATAATCGCCACGCTGGGCAAGCGGATTGGCGATCAATTACACTACGTCTTTACTAATTGATAAATCCAAAGGCAATATAATATTCCTGGTAACAATACCTGTACAAAGTACGGTATACCTTCCATTGTAACCAGCGGTGTAAAAAGAACTGTGTAGTGAAGAAGAAAGTTCGCCGGCGCGTGCCGTGCGGCCGCGGCTCCTACTTACTTAAACCTTTTCTTTTATGCTCGCCTGGTCCATATATTCCGATTATGCATTTATAATTTATAATTTATTAATGTTTTAAATGTACCTAATCTATTTTTACCTGTATTTGCATGCACTGTGTGTTTTATAGCAAATAAATGTTTGACTATTGACTATAAAATGAGAATTTCCGGCCGGATAGGTAAACGAGGCCGGGAATTTTCACGCCGAGGCATGTATACTGCTTTTCTCAAACATACAAAGAAATACAAAAAATAATAATGACAATTATGTCGAAATTAAAAAAAAAGTTACTTTGCTGGCCTAGGCCTGAAAAGTGTTATTAGTAGTAAGTGTTTAATTCCATTTCCATCCCAGTGAGTTACTGTGCCCTAAAAGCGATCCTTCCGAGTCTATTTTAAGGAACGTAAAGACAATATTTTATTGCATGTTTGAAAAAAATAAAATATTTTTTCTCAAACTTGCAAATTAGACCAGGAAGTCTCATGTGACTGGTTTGATGACTGCACTTGATATTTTACGGCATCGGAAGAAACTTACAACGTGACAGAACATCTTGGCTTTTCACTGTAAAAAAACAGGAGTACCGTCAATGTCACCGGGTAAAAGATTAACCTCAAACAGTTTAATCTTCTTTATATTGTGGAACAATCTTCGTTTCGTTCTTTTATTTCTTTCTTTGTGTGCTGTTAAATTGACTTTTGATTTTTTATTTTATTGCAAGTTCGAGAAAAGCACTAGGAATACTTGCTTCGCCTGAAAACCAAACTTAGCATCTCTATTCGGGCTTTGTATCTCTATTCGGCCGAGCGTGGCGAGCGAGGTGCAAGATATCTACGCAGCCTGCTACATTTGATTCCCGGCGTCAGCAGTAATGTACTATTATAGTTACCTTTGTTTTTGTTTCTCAATTTTCATCGTTGGCCCTATATTGTTTTTTTTTTCTTAAAAAAAAACGTAAACCTGATTCTCCAGACCTATTTGCTTGGGCTCAATCAAATGTCCTAAAATTTCACAAAAAATTAAGTTTCCGTTTCGCCACGCTCGTTCATACAGAAAACGTGACGTAATACATATAAACATTTTCTAGGCGCCTTATTTTTTATTGCCAAGCACGAATCGGCTCGATTCCGATTTGAACGAGCCTAAGCACGTCCACATATCGGAAAATCTGGTTTTCAGGATTTTCTGAAAAAAAAATCACACTAGATTTTTTTAAATTTATGATACACTCGAAAAAATAATAATTTCTAAAATGCTCACAATTTCGGACTATCAAATGAAAATATAAATTTGACTTTAGCCTGGAGATATCTAGTTTGCGCTAGGTAAGAATTTAATTTTATAGCCTCTTTAGGCTTGTCTACAATGTCTACACTTTGATCTTTATCTTAGTTATTTAGAACAATTATCTAGGGAATCTCTTCAAACCAGTGAAAATTGATCTTCAAATAGGAATACTTTCGTGGAGTCCGTGTCTCATTTTGAATTTTGTAAACGATTCCATTATAGAATGATTCGCAAATAAGGTGTCTTGAAAGATTACGTATAGCATCTACTTGTCCTTCGGTTCGGTAAGGTCTTTCACCGAGCCTTTTGCGTTAAATTGCGATTATATGGATTAATAATGATTATTACGAAATTAATTAACGAGACCATGTTTTCAATTTACTTATGCCACGTTATTCGTCTTATAAATTCTAAATGTTCAATTGAAATGAGTTTCTTATCGGCTGATTGTTGAGAATCAGATCTTGCTCAGTAAAACACAATACTTCATTTGAGTTACATATGAAAATGTATGTATGTGTCAAGTTGTATAATCATGCGGATGTCTCTTGGAGTTAGAGGCTTCCATAGACTACGATGACTACTTACGATCAGGTGGGCTGTATGCTTGTTTGCAAATGAAAAGAAAAACTGCTTAGAAAATAAATATACTGCAAACTTTTAGGTAACTTGTTATGGATGTGCAAAATGGATATTTTTTCTTATACCTACCTAACCCTAATCAGGCTTCTAACTAACCACCAACTAACTCTATTGCCCAATGTAAAAAACGTATCTGTTAGCAAATATATTTTTTTAGTAAAGATTGTGCCTTTTTTAGGATCTAGTGCGAAAAGTGGGTCATTTTACGTCAGGGCCAAAACTTCGGAGGGCCATCTGTACTAAAAAACGTCATACGAGACACGTGCAAAAAGGAAATTGGTAACTCGTGTCGATTTAAAACACGACCGAAGGGAGTGTGACATCGCCACTCGTTTAGAATTTCATATTTTTCGCACTTGTGTCGTAATGTACTATTTTCAAAACTCAATTTCACTCACATAAAGTGAACGAGATGAGCTTTTAAATATATGTATAACAAATAACAACCCTGCCTTGATAAATCAAGGAAAAGTTGATCATGTACTAAGGCCGCAGAACTGGACAAGTGGACATCAGTAATAACGCTACTCGGATCATGCGTGGTCCGGACGTCAAGTGGTCAGGATAATTGAGACGATCGGCTGAACTAGCTTCACAACGGTTTCGTGCGTTTAGCCTCGACCAGGAGTACTAGGACCACAGAACTGCTGTGGAGACTAAACCCTTTATTCATAAACGTCTTCTAACTTAGCAAGCAGCTAAGTATTGTTTTCCGAATCGCTAAACTGAAGTGGCAGTGGCGGCCACAGGCGTAGCGTGGGTAGGCCCCCCACAAGGTGGACCGATGATCTGGTGAAGGTCGTAGGAGTCCGCTGGATGCGGGTGGCGCAGGACCGGTTATTGTGGCAATCTTTGGGGGAGGCCTATGTTCAGCCGTGGACGTCTTTCGGCTGATATGATGAAGTATTGTTTGACCCTTTCTATCTAATCAACTTGTCTATAAGATCGAAAGGGACAAACAATACATAGTCGTTTGTTAAGTTAGGAGACGTTTATAATAAGGGGGGCTTGTTATGACTTGCTGGACTAGAGCATATGGACAACAATGAGGGCTTTCGATGTTTTTTCTGCCACCAAGCGGCGCTTATTGTTACTGAACATAATATTAAAATTCTATTGTATTTGGAAGTTTATGGATATTGTAATGGATTACGACCATTCGCCGCCGATGCCGAACTGAAGATTGAGCTCTCAAACAGACCCATAAAGTCACTGGTACAAAAAAAATACTAGAACTTTGTTTATTTCAAGGTGAGTTTACACCTAACGGGCGGATGCTCATTCTATCTCCACTCTTTGAAATTCGTTCGTTACACAAAACGTTATTCGACGAATTTCGTTGAATTTGTAGAGTGGGGGATAGAATGATCATTCGCTCGTTTGGTGTAAATTCACCTTCATGAGAATTGACTTGAACTATTTTTTATATTTCTAAAATAATGGTTTTAAGAATAAACAAATTAAAAAATGAATTGAAAATTAAATACGGGTATTTGTTTTGTACGTATGTATCAAAAACTCTCATTATACCGGGCAATTTTTGAGACTTTTTCCACTACATTACGAGGCGGTGAGATGGCCGCACCACTGTGGCGTAAGGTCAAACGAACTGTCATAATAAATACGCGAATTTAATTTTATTCATGTTACTTGGATATTACAACAAGGAACACCATTTCTTTCGAAATATTGTTTTCTAAAATGAATAAAAAATCTGTTCCAAGTCAATTCCCATGAAATGTAAAAAGTTCTAGTAATTTTCTTTCATACCAGTGACTTTGCCCCTATTTTAGGCACTGGTCTCACCTTGAGCTACTAAGCTATGAACTATCGGCTATAAACACAAAAATGTCTCTTTTATTTACACGGGGGTGCGTATCTTTTGTTATATAGCTCGCTTTGAGACCACTGCCATAGACCGTTTCCTAGTCGTAATCCATTACAATATCATTAAACTTACAGATACAATTTAATTTTGGTATTTTATGTTCAGTACCTATTAATCTGACAGCTGTTTCGACTCCCAATATCATTCCCAGGCAATTCAGGACACGCGTGCTCGGTAAAACTCGGGACCCAACCTTTTCCGACGTCCCGACCGTCGGGCTGAATCAAATAAATAGCTTTTGAAACATGTCCAAACTAGTTATACTTGCGCAAAACTATCGCCGGCACGACTGCTATCTCTCTCACTCTTGCCTGGTACTAATATGTGTAACACGGATAGCATGACATCTTCAGTCGCTAGATAGTTAGTGGCAAGAGTATTGAGTTGCTGTAGTTCAGATCGAGCCAATTCTAGCTTGAAAACTATTTGTATTTGTAAACTATGTGTGTTTTTCATCACACTTGCTGTCTAAGCGCGCCATTGCTTGCGTGCGTATCGGGAGAAATAGAAAAGTGAAATTCCCTAGGGAGTAATTTTATTTATTTATTTATTTATTTTATTATTCAAATAAGTTACACAGCATTACAGTTATAACACTAAGGCACTGTGAACTACAAAAATACGAAAACAACTTAAAACTAGTTAGATTTAGGCGACATAACGACGTGGCCCCGTTGCGTCGTCTGATCCGGCGTAGAATTCGGCAGATTGCCTGGGAACTCGGAACTGCCGAAACACGGCGTAATAGAAATGTCAGTACGTCATAGAATAATATTTTGTCTTAAAACTTATTTTTTTGTCCGCAAGTGTGATGAAAAATATTGTACATGCATCAAGGGAGGTAAGTACGGAATTACTAACGAGAGTGTTATTTCTAACAGAGAACTTTTAATGACTCGAGTTAGTATTCCGCTTACCGACGGCCTTACATCAGCCTATCTCAGTCGACTGCTGGACTTAGGCCTCCCTATTAACTACGCTGCTGCTCATTATTAATCTTCTTTAATTCGTCAGTGACTCTTCAATCCCTACTACCACAGTCCGGTACCTTTACGGTCGGGCTACTCTTAAGGTCGACCCACCGGATGCGTGTGCGTGGCGTGTGTGTTGTAACGTAAGAACTGCCATATTGAATGGCACATCGCTTGCGTGGCCTGCTCGTGCGTTTGACTTGCAATCGGTGTGCCATCTACTATAATATTTTCTACGTTTATGAATAAGGTGGTTAGTCTCCACAGCAGTTCTGTGGTCCTAGTACTCCTGGTCGAGGCTAAACGCACGAAACCGTTGTGAAGCTAGTTCAGACGATCGTCTTAATTATCCTGACCACTTGACGTCCGGACCACGCATGACTTGAGTAGCGTTATTACTGATGTCCAGTTCTGCGGTCTTAGTACATGATCAATATTTCCTTGATTTTTCAAGGCAGGGTTGTTATTTGTTATACATATATTTAAAAGCTCATCTCGTTCACTTTTACGTGAGTGAAATTGAGTTTTGAAAATAGTACATTACGACACACAAGTGCGAAAAACATGAAATTCGAAACGAGTGTCGATGTTTTAAATCGACACGAGTTACCAATTTCCTTTTTGCACGTGTCTCGTATGACGTTTTTTAGTACAGATGGCCCTCCGAAGTTTTGGCCCTGACGTAAAGGTTGAACACGCCAAAATTGAGGCATGTAAAATCGTTTATATCTATGGGAAAAATGGAGGTATAGAAACTTTTAAAGCACCTTTTTGATCACAAGAACCTGCCCAAAAACATATAAAAAAATTGTTTTCGTATAATTATTCGTTGTCAAAATGTCGAGCAAACAACACAAAAAACGCGAACGTACTTTGCACAAATACGTCAAAAATTCAACACTAAGATATAGAGATATCGCGAAAAGACTAAAATATCCCCAATCTGCGGTTTGTCGCGTATTAAAGAAGTTCCGTGAACACTTGACAATAGATAGAAAGCCAGGAAGTGGTCGAAGTGGAGGGTGCAGAGTCTGAAGAATAAAAAAAAGGAACGAGAGTATTGTTAGGATTTTCGCCTCAAATCCTAAGATGTCTTCTCGTGATGTGGCCAAGAAAGTGAAGATGTCTCAGTCCTATGTTCAAAAAATAAAACGTAGGGCTGGGCTAAGAATTTTTTTTTCTAGAAAGACTGGTATGTGACAGTTACTCTTGTAATAAGGCTTGTAAGGTATTAGGCATCAGCCTATCTCAGTCCACTGCTGGACTTAGGCCTCCCTATTAACTACGCTGCTGCTCATTATTAATCTTCTTTAATTCGTCAGTGACTCTTCAATCCCTACTACCACAGTCCGGTACCTTTACGGTCGGGCTACTCTTAAGGTCGACCCACCGGATGCGTGTGCGTGGCGTGTGTGTTGTAACGTAAGAACTGCCATATTGAATGGCACATCGCTTGCGTGGCCTGCTCGTGCGTTTGACTTGCAATCGGTGTGCCATCTACTATAATATTTTCTACGTTACAACGCGCAGATGTAGGTTCGGCACACGTATCTTATGTGACTTGGCCTTTACGAAACCCACGGAAAGAATTCAGGTGGTGACAAATGTATTCTTACTGCCGTCACCAAGCGCCTAAATTAATATTAATAATATATTTTTGTTGTTTCAGGTAAGGAGACTCAGCTCAGACAAAGAAAGCATTCGTAATGTATCTAAAATACAACACGATTGATTTAAGAATGTTTTTTATCATTATCAATACTATCATACATTTAAGGCATGAGACGCTTCGATGTACGACTCCTATACAATATACAATTATACATATACATAATTATGTATACAATTTTAGACTTATTCTCTCGACACAAGTAAAAAAGTGTAACTACCTACACCGTGGGTACCAAAGATCGACAAGATAATTATCAAAAATGTATTCCCAAACGCATTTTCCATACCATTTTGTATCAAGTTTTGTTGAAACGAATCCAATACACAAATTGCGTGGGTATTAGGCTTGCAGCGACCTTTAAACGGCTGTACTAATAACCTTTGACATTTGAAGGAGTTCGAAAAAAAAAACTACATAACAGTAATAATGACGCCCTATCGTCTTTATTTCTGTTGCAGTAAGGTATACGAATAGTCAATCGCGAGAGTAGTGGGTAGGTTTCGCGAGGGTGTAATTACGTCGGGGCGAGGGGGGTAAATGCTCATTCAGATTTAGCAGCAGGCTTAGCACATGATAGGTGCGACAGTATGTCGCCGCGAGATAGATCTCCCGTCCTTCACTAGCTATATTAACAAAAGAGGGACGGCTAGACTATCTCGCGGCGAGATACTGTCGCGCCAATCATGTGCTAAGCATCCTGGACAGGAATACATCGATCTGTGACGTCAACACTATTTTGTAACGTTTTCTGTTAAAAGGGAATTTATTGTCGACGTCGCTCACGTCGTTATCAACAATTTGCGGTAAGCGAATCTATGAATGAACATTTGACAGTTAAAAATAAGCCTGACATATGTCTCCGTAATATTGTAAATACTGTTAGATTATAATTTACCTAGCGAAATTGTAAACTATCGAAAGATTGTCAACTGTGTAATGCGGTTTACAATTTAACGCTTTATTTTTCGTTAGATTATAATCTGCCGAGTAGAAACCGTCAGATTGTCAAATAGCCATCTGATTGGTCGGTCTTAAATATGGCCGCTCTGTGTACTTGCCAATGTTACCATAGAGTTAGAAATCAAACACAGGTGTCAGTGAAATAAAATACATCATTGAATAATAATATGTCGTTGAAAAAGAATAAGGGTCCCAAAAAATATTTTTTCTTAGTCAATATTGTCGGAGATAACCCCAACCCTCTAACTTTTGATCCGTAGGTCGAAAAAGTATGAAAAAAATCATGGATTATAGAATACTTTAAAATAAAACTATTTAGAAAGTAATCGGTCCAGCCTCTTTTGAATACCTAAGGAACCCTACACTGAGCATGGCCTGACATGCTCTTGGCCGGTTTTTATTTATTCACTTGATCTTCACGCCGAAATCACGCTGCCGCCGACCGTTTTTGAATCGGCGCACACGTCTAGTACATACGTATCGAGTAAAACCTAACACATCCTTTAATTTCCAACTCATGGTACGACTACTAAAGGCAACAACGACTACGCCTAGTTCGTAGCGACCCTGCCTACGAAGCCGGAGGTTTTGGGTTCAAATTCCGGTGAGGGTAATTATTTGTACAGGTAGTTAAGGGCGTTCTCACTTTTAGGGACACCAGAACCGGAACAAGTTTTTTTTCCCTTATTTGCTATTTAGTTTAACGATTCAAAAGCGCTCGTTGCTGGGCCTAATTGAATAAAGAATATTTTGACTTTGACTTTGTCTTACTTAACCAATATCGGTTTTTATTCAATCGTGAATAAGTACAAAATAGGAAATCACATAGGCGTCTCTAGATGTGTATAAAAGTAAGAGTTTGTGAACTGAGTCACAGTAATATTGATAAAAAATACCTATTTTCTGAGATTAACGCGTATGATCTCGTAAAGTATAGATATAATCCATACATAATGAAGCTCTCATAGGTCACAAATTCCACATTTTTTATTATACACTAAAAAGGTAAATTGCACGAAAAAGAGTTGATGGACCCAACACTGTAATGTAAACTAATACTTTTGATTTCCTATTCAGTAAGCAATAAATATGTACGTCATTGATCTCACAACATTAGAAATGCATGTATTTTATTTGACTAACATATGTGTTTGATTGGTGACGTCGGACACACGGTGGTTAAGTCGTTCAATCAAGCTGCGTTTCGATGCATGTTATGTATAAATCACAATTTGACGGTTTCGCGTCGACAGATTATAATTTACCGAAAATCAATCCGTTAAATTGCATCTCGCGAGTGAAATTGTAATTTATCGGCTTTATAATATAATGGCGACACACAATCTCACAACATTAGAAAAGCGTGTATTTTATTTGACTGCCACTTGTGTTTGATTTCTAACTCTATGGCAAGTTAACAGAGAGGCCATACAACCGACCAATCAGAGAGCCATTTGACAATCTGACGGTTTCTACTCGACAGATTATAATCTAACGAAAAATAATGCGTTAAATTGTAAACAGCATGACGCAGTTGACAATATTTCGATAGTTTACAATTTCGCTAGGTAAATTATAATCTAACGGTATGTACAATATTACGGTGACATATACACCGTGTTTTTATTGATTTCCGTTAAATTATAGCGAAGCTTATTTCGGTCAAAAATAATCAATTTGTCTAAGTATCTAGTACCTTAACTCTTACTGTTATTGAGTTATTAAAAAAATAAGTTTAATGACTGAACAAGTGTATTGCAACCTTTAATACATCCTAATGAAACTTATTTTGACATTTGAAGTCAGTCACCTGAGATCTTATTCTTAAGGTTATCTCACACTTGCTATTTCAATTATTATGTATGAAAACGAAAATATTTTCTTTTACGAATTAAACAAAAGCCGATATACAGGGTTACTTTTTCACCGGTACAATAAATTTTCCCACATATTTGGTATCGATAATTATAAAAGGTAAATTGATAAATGTAATAAGATTACATTTATCAAATAAAATTGACATTTTTTTTTTCATTTATTATTAATTTATCCTTCATGCAAATGCAAAATAATGGGCCTACTAATGATAAGACGTCAACGGGGTGCGGGACGCAGAGGGCGGCGGAAAGGGGTGAGCGACCTGCGCACAAGTTGGCAACATAGCAGTTAGTTACCTCAATCTAGGTGACTAGGTCACGGACGGTCAGTCTCACGGTTGACGTAGGTATGTGCGCGCGCGCCGCATCGTACTACCTTCAGTCGGAAATTGCTCATACGAAATGGTTCGTAGTTATTTTCTCATTGGGAAAAATACAGTGGCAGCCCAGCGGCTATACGCTGAAGAAAGTGTGCCCCGCCTGGAAAATGCCAGTGTTATAGCTATGGCCAACCAGGTCAACAGATTTGACCCCGTGTGACTGTTTTTGTGGTGAGGGTAGGCCCAAAATTTTAAAGACTTAAAAAATCTAATAATAAGTGCATTTGATGAACTTAAAAGTGAGAACTACAGACTTGTGTTGGGAAATATCAAAGGAAACATTCAAAAACGGGCAAGAGTGTGTTTAGATAACCACGGCCAACATTTTGAACACTTGCTTAAGTATGTGAATTTATTAATTAGTGTGAGAAATGGACTCCATTAATCAGGTATGTTTTTTTTATTCCAATCATTGTGCATAAAGTTGATTTCAAGTGTTTAAATACGCCTCAATGAAGAAAGTTTCTGTCCTTAGTGCAAGTATGAAGGAAGATTTGGGATCAAGTAAGATTTTTTTGCCAAGTCATAATCATAAGTTGATTATCACCGCCGCTTTTCTAAGCCGCCATGCCATGTGCGATGACGTTGTAAACAAACAGTTGCCAGTTCGTGTGTTTTGCTAGTTATGTACATTGATAATGCGTAATGCGTCCAATTTTCTTATTAGGTTTGCGGATAAGTTCAAACATCGATATTTTAGTTTTTTTGTTCTAAAGGGGTAGTAACAAAAAATGCTAGTATTCTGTAACTTGGACTACTATTACGTATGTTGATTTTTTGTACTGGTGAAAAAGTAACCCTGTACTAGGCAACTTCTATTAATGTCCAAAATAACCTGTCCTATTTAACGGAAATCAATAAAAACACGGTGTATATATGACGTTAAGTCTTTCGGAAAATTGGTGAATCTTACCGTCATATTAATAAGGATTAATCGATAACTGTCAAAAGTTCATTTTTAAATCTCGCAGACTATAATATACGTGTGTACATTAGACAAGAAATACAGGAAACACAGTCAAAAACAATTTGATACAATAAAGGCGAACTTATCCCTTCCAGGGATCTCTTGCAGTGGACTTTTCCTTTTTTTCTTCGTCATTTAATAGAAAATGTTACTTTCGGTATTTCAAAACGGCATATCACAATTATGATTATTATGACAACGGTCCTTAGATTATGCTTTAAGTAAATCCATGTAACTGTAATGAAAGTGACCATTTCATCTTCGGTTTATTTACTTATGACCCAAGTTTAAGTGTTACATTATACCTACGTAACTATCATTTTGATATCTAGATATCGTAACAGTAAAATTTGCACAATGAATAAATAAACACCCTACAAATTGGTCACTTACATTACACTCTTGCGTGGAATTTCTCATTTTGTCCTTTTCCCAGATTCATTTTGTCACCCGATCAACGTTTTTTTGACGTGGATTATAAAAAGCCTTTCCTCGTAGTTTTATGATCCCCGGATAAGGTTAACCTCACAAAACAGGATAACGAATTTCACACGTAAAATATAGCTCACGTTTTCTCTGAACTAATCTCAACGAATTCGATTTCTGTGGGATAGGCAAGAAAAGAACAATCTGCAGCTAAAATATATGTCGACATTTCGCACCTTGTTATAACGGTATAAAGTGTATATTTTTGATGTAGAAGTTATTACCTTGTTAACGGTTTCTAAGCGAGATTGTTGGAAAATGCGGTTTTAATATTGTTGGAACCGGAAACTGCTAGAGATTTTCCCAGAACTGTCATAAAAGTTAAAACTATTGCAATTGCTAGGTATACTTCCAGTGGAGAATGGGTCAAAATTCTTTTCGTTGTCTTATTTTGTGTCCCTAACAAACAACGTGACACAGTTGTGTTTATTGTATGACATGTTGTTTTGTTTCCAATTTGATGATTGGATTGATTTATGGATTAAAATCTAGCGTGAAAAAGAAATACAAGTGCACCGGATTTTTTTTATTTACTGAGTCAAACAGCAACTAAAAGCGTGACAGAGTGGTATGAAACAAGACAACGAAAAGAATTTTGACCCGAATACACTACTACATACATGTTAGGTATGTATTTTATGCATCATGCAACCATAAAATAAATAAATAAATATCTTGGGACATCTTACACAAATCGACCTAGTCCCACGGTAAGCTCAATTAAGGCTTGTCATGTGGGTACCAGGCGACGATATATATAATAGATAGATACATATAGATACTTAAATACAAAGACAGCCATGACCAAGGAACAAATATTTGTGATACACAATTTAAATACACAAATAATGCCTTCGCCGGGATTAGAACCCGGAACCTCCAGCTTCGTAAGCAGGGTCACTACCAACTAGGCTACGGGGGCTGACAACCATGAATCTACGAGTAATTATGACTTTTTAACGTGTAATTTGTAACATTAAGAACGTAACATTTTGCACTTTATCTGATTTTACATTGGTTTCGTGATCTCGACATTTTGTATGGGAAAGTGTTTTTTTTTTTCGATTTTATTAAGTGACTCAAGAATCACCCCTTATAGTCGCTACCATATAAAATCGGTTATTCGAAAAGTGGAGTGAAATATCTCTTTTCCCTTTTCGTAGTTTATTACATGTTTTATTCACAGCTATAAATGGACGGCTATCAGATTCAGCAGGTATAATTCACTTATTGAAGAGGAAATGCAATCAAAAATATGTCAAAGCTGTCATTATCGGCTGCACTATGAATACGGGTACTTTATAAGGTTATTTTGGAGTGCAATCAAAAATATTTTAAAGCTATACAAAACATTACCGAACAATACAGTTAGACTGCGACGTTTCGAGTGGCAGTAGTGTGTCTAATGTGTCATGTATTTAATTGTACAGTAGACATTATAAAACCTAAATGTTGAAAACAACGTATTAAAGGGATATAACTCATTTTTGGTGAAACTCATACACACACAACCTGTACAAAAGATCTACCTAATGCCGCGGCCACGACATTGGTCTAAGGCGACCGGCTTAGCGGAAAAACATACGTGCGAGAGGGAGTACCCATATCGGCATCCCGCTCCAACTCATGGATTCGCTCGCCGCTGGTCGCCTTAGACCAATGTCGTGGCCAGGTCATAGGGCTTGTCCACGAAATAAAGTAGCCATCGTAAAATCAGTCTCCACTATTTCACGATAGTTCCATGTTGTTAAAACAGCCATGGGACTATTGATTCTTCTGTTTTATGTTTTACGGCCCAAAATCCAAAAGTCGTCAAAAACATACTGCGAACTTCCGAGATAATTTCCACAATGTTAAGCTTGAAATCGATAAAAAAAAATTGTAGATACGAGATTCACAGCTTATTATAGTATCGATATTGTAATTTAGCCAGGACCCATTGGGAAACTAAATGATCCAAAATTGTAAAATATGAAGAATTTTAGTAATGTACTAAAATGCAGAAATTTCATTAACGTCCATAAATATGGAGCAATTATTTGAACTGAATTAACCACAGCGTCCGAGAAGAAATGCAAAGAGCCGTTATTTTTTATAACATCAATGTAAAAGTATGGTTTCATTTAAAAACATTCAATTATACGGTAGTGGCTACTTTATTTTGTGGACAAGCTTTACTCCAGAGTCTACTAGTCAAGTTAAATAAAATACAGAACCGACTTTATCCCGGTTAAATTCAGTAGAACAAATACATAACGTAAATACTCTCGCAGTTGTAGCGGACTCCGGATCCCGGGGTCCCGCGGGACACGTTAGCACTCTGCCCGGGATATTATGTACTTGCTACTTTATCAATCATACTTTTTATCCGTTTTCTTCACTCCAGTACTTCGTGAGTTTTTAGCACGTTCGCGTCCGGTACTGTTTTTCTAAGTGCTAATGCTATGCCGATCGAAATTATCTGATAGAAATCCTATGCCAGTGACACGCATGTGTGACCGAAAAGACTACTACGCCGACGACACAGCACTTGTGTCAAAAACGTTTTTAGTAAGAACTTGATTTGTGCTAGTGGCATAAGAATAAGATTACTTTGATCACGTGTCTGTGTCACTGGCATAGGAGCTAGATTTTGGGGAACACAGACGCTGTGTCACCGGCGTCGAACGTGTTAATGTACATAACGTACTCTATTGAATTTATGACAGTGGAGCCTATTATAAATGATAATATAGTTTTGGTCTTTGGCCATGTTACACGCAGAGAAACTAACAACTTCCAACGTCTGGGGCTTATTTCTCTATAGCTTGTTACTTGTAATACTAGCGGAAGTCATTATCTAAAAAATAGAGACTTCCACTTGTATTACAAGATACTAGCTTTCGAGAAACGGGCCCCTGATAGTGACTGGTAAAATCGAAGGCAAAAGACCTAGAGGCAAAAGAGCTATGAGGTGGTCAGGTCCGATTTCTTAAGGTTTAATTATATTTGTAGTGAGGAAACGTTTGAACACATATCGACATTCTTTGATGCACAATTTTTCATTTTAGAACTTTCTAAATTATACTTTGTCCTCAATGTATTGGTGTAAGCACTACACTTCGTTGTTTTAGCATTAGAAATATCGTCGTGTCTCGTATCTTCGCCTAGTGTGAAAAGTTGAAGTTCCCGCCTTATTTTTAAGGCACACTGTCATGTAGCAAGTACATATTTTCAATACTTTCTATTTTAGTCATTTTCTGTGCACCCTACCCTAAAATTTGTGCCTTAACTAACTTTTTACACTAGGCGAAGATATGATACTTGACGGTAAGGTAACCAAAACGATTTATAGGTATAATTTATAGGTGTTCTGAGTGCTTAGCCAAGTTGCCAATTCGCTAGCGCTTGCTAGCGTACCGTAGTTTCCCCTCTCTATCACTCTTTCATATTAGTGCGACAAAGACAGTTAGCTGCCTTTCGTTTACTATTGACGATTAAGCGTTAGCGATTGGCAACTTGTCTAAGCACCCTGTAATATGCCGGTTCCAAATGTGACTAGTTATTAAAATAGGAACCATCTGAGTGAAGTCTGTTTCTTGCGGTGAACAACTTATTTAATATAGCTTGTTTGTTGTTAGGCTGGTTATTAGTTTTCCAGACTTTACACCGTGGGAGGTTACTAGAGATTTTAACCATGCATTCAGGTCAGGGGTAAATGTTTCATAGTTTGCTGATTTCGGCTAATCATATATTTTTTTCTTTTGAAATAAATAAAGAACAATTTATTAATTGCGATTATAACTAGTTTAAGATGAAAATAATCACAGCTTATATAGTGTTTCACTCATACGCTGTGAAATTCAGATCACGTATAGTATTAGTGAAATACCTATGCCTGACTTTTCATAGCATTTGACGTCTTCGACACGTCGTGAAAATCATTTAATACTAATAAATATGAATAACTTTAATTTAAAATAGCTTAAAATGGTTGTGAACTCAAGTTTTAAGATTGTATGTTGGTGATAAAACCAAGATTGTGTTCTAAAAGTGCATGATTATGAAATAATGCAAGTTTTTAGGTTTCTTTACACTTTTTTTCAATCCACGAACAGTATACCTTATTAGGTACTAGTAGGTGATTTGCCTTAAGATAATTCTGCAGTAGGCACGCTGCAGGTAGGCATTAACACATCCTTTCATCAATGAAGAGGATGTTAGTGTTCAATGAAACAAGTTTTACGAACCGCCACGGTGATAGGAACTACAGAACACAAAGGCATATAAAACAACAAGTATAATAATTAAACGCGGGGTTAACGACGGTCACGTCTCCACTCTGTGCTAATAGAATTTTCTATGTCGACAGTTCTATAAATATGTGTACATATGGGATATCATAGTTGTTGTTTGTGTTTTACTTTAGTTGTCTATGTAATGGTCTAAATGCCCAAACGAGCATCTGCTCATTCTATCACCCAGGTCCCCCACTACGAAATTCGTTCGTTACACAAAACGTGATTCGTCGAAATTCGTTGATTTCGTAGAGTGGGGTATAGAATGAGCGAATGCTCGTTTGGTCTAAAGGCACGTTTAGAGGATAAAGTAATTCGTGTAGCGAAAATTGTTACGTTTATTGATACAGTTCCCTTTTTTTTGTGGACATGAAACATTTGATCAAGGACGATATAAGTCGAATCCATGATAATTATTTAGTATTTGTATTTTAACGAGAAACGGATCTTAATCGCGTAAACTTAATTGTACTCGTATACTTACGTTTCGGACATGACGTTACACTGGTGGTCGCTGGTAAGGTAGGTCGTGGGTATGGTGGTAAGTTTACGCGATTAAGACTCGTTTCTCGTTAAAATATGATTAGTGAAAGTTTAAATTCGTATTTATTTGATTCGAGTCCCACAAACTCTAAAAGTATAGATTCTGCAAATACAAACTCCATCTCTAAAATAGTCCCCATATTTCGTGGATTTTACCTCTTGCGGCCTCGGGGACTCGGATCTAGGACATGCATACTGCATGTGCATATTTTCCGGTGCGGTATTCATGTGCAGCAAGCCACGGTACCAGGGCAACATGAACGACCAGGCGGTGTAGATAAATCACTCGTACATGGAAATGCATATGTAAGTAGTTTGTGTTTACAACCTCATTTTATCAGCCTCGTAGCCTAGTTGGTAGTTGGTAGTGACCCTGCCTACAAAACTGGAGGTTCCGGGTTCGAATCCCAGCGAGGGCATTATTTGTGTATTATCACAAATATTTATTCTTTGGTCGTGGCTATCTATGTATTTAAGTATCTACAATTCTGCACATGTTTATGTACACGTACAGGGTGATCAATCCAAATGGGTCAGTATGGAGGTTTTGGAGACCATAACACATAGCGAAATCTTATCTTAGGAACCATGAGATCGATTTTAGTAAAAATAAAACTGCATTCATATACTTACAAAAATACGTGTACTCGGCCCAGGAAACGAACGTGGACTTTTTGAAAAAAAAAAAATCGTTATTTTGATTTGGATATCGGTTGTGTAGCTCTTAAATAGTAAATGGTACTAAGAAACACGATTTCTAAAATTAATAGAATTAATTGTTTTAAAACAATGAACTTTCATTTTTCAATACTTCAGTGCCGCCGCCTGCTCTTTGACTTTGTATGGGGAAGTTACAAACTATGAGAAATATCGAAATCTGTTCTTAGGAACTAAGGCTTCGTTTTTAGATTTAATAATAATGACTTAATAAAAAGTGGTTACACACGTTGCACCCGGGGTCGTAATCGCGAATGTTTAAATCAATATGTAATATAATAGTACATTGTGCATCAAGGGAGGTAAGTACAGAATTACTAACGAGAGTGTTAGAAGCTTTTATGACTCGAGTTAGTATTCCGCTTACCGACCGTGATGCATACAATGTTTTTCATCACACTTGCCGACAAAAAAATAAGTTTTAAGACATAATATTATTAAATGACGTACTGACATTTCTATTACTCCCTAGGGAATATTACTTTTCTATTACTCCCGCTACGCGCGCTAGCAATGGCCCGCTTAGACAGCAAGTGTGATGAAAATTATGTTTTGTTTTTAATTAATGCATGTTAGCTGTAAGATGTTATAATATTATATTTATAATTAAATAAAAAACCAGTCCCACTGAGTTTCTTGCCGGATTCTTCTCAGGAACAGTGGTATAGGATTAGAACCGGAAGTAGATTTTTTCTCTCATTTGCTATTTAGTTTAACGATTCAAAAGCGCTCGTTGCTGGGCCTAGTTGAATAAAGTGTATTAGTTGTTGAAATAAAAGATATTTGTTCGGTCTTATCTGTCAAGATGTCTTAAGCCGCCTTTACACCACCATATCAAATGGCCTGTTCACACTCCACTACATAAATAATGAAGACTTTGACTATCATCGTTCCATTTCTATTCCCGCCAATTGCCAGGATACCAGCCAGGAACAACGAAGCGTTATCAATGTCATTACGTATGCATATTAGCAATAAACGCTGCGTGTACCGCCATACAATATTAACCCGCGGTTAGCTCCGGGGGAATCAGCCTAAACCACAATAGTTGCGCTTCGTGGGACGAGATAAACACCACCCTGACATGGATTACCTAATAATAGATAGCACATTGATAGCACGGACCGATAACCTGGTGAAGGTCGCAGGAGTCCGCTGGATGCGGGTGGCGCAGGATCGGTCATTGTGGCAATCTTTGGGGTAGGCCTATGTTCAGCAGTGGACGTCTTTCGGCTGATATAATGATGATGATAATGAAATAGCACATCATGGGCATTTCTCCGAGCGTTTCAACCGCCGTGAGTTCAGTGGCAGCCTTATCACACGAATCCCATGAGAGGTGCAAAAAATTTTGGATATATTGATAGACGTCGTTGAAAAAAAATCTAAAAGTATCCAAAAAGTGTATGAGATATCCACGGAAATCGCGTAATAATGTTGCCACCGAAGTCACAGCGGTTGAAACGTTCAAAATAAAAAAATGGATATATTAATAAATATGCCTTTTGGTGATCATATCTAATATATCTATACCTATCTGACGATGCCTACGTTGTGAATTTTCATTTGTAGAATCTATTTAAGTTGCTCAATAAACACACTTTAAGTTAATTAATTAAGTCCGCCATTTGTAAATTTTTTTTGTATTTTGTGCAATAAAGCTTAAATAAATAAATGAATATCTTGGAACATCTTACACAAATCGACTCAGTCGCACGGTAAGCTCAATTAAGGCTTGTAATGTGGGTACCAGGCGACGATATAAACATATAATAGATAGATACATATAGATACTTAAATACATACATAGACAGCCACAACCAAGGAACAAACATTTGTGATAAATAAATACACAAATAATGCCCTCGCCGGGATTCGAACCCGGAACCTCCAGCTTCGTAGGCAGGGTCACTACCAACTAGACTACGGAGGCTGACGAAATATTGTGTTCTAAATGTGACAAAAAATGTGATTATCACCTTATCACACGAATCCCGTGAGAGTTGCAAGAACTTTTGGATATATTGATAGACGTAGTTGAAAAAAATCCAAGAAGTATCCAAAAAGTGTATGAGATACCCACGGAAATCGCGTAATAATGTTGCCACCGAAGTCACGGCGGTTGGAACCTCGGAAAAATAAATAAAAAATGAAAATAAATAAATATGCCAGTTGCTGATCACTTCTGTACCTATCTGACCGATGCCTGCGTTGTGAATTTTAATATGTAGAATCTATTTAAGTTGCTCAATAAACACACTTTAAGTTAATTGATAAAATAACTTGAGACATCTTACACAAATCGACTCAGTCGCACGGTAAGCTCTACGCATTGAAGGCCGGGAACTCCCGAGGGGGGTTCTCTGTGGGAGGTCCATTTTCGCTACAAAGCAGAAAAATCACGGGATCGGCTACGAGCGTAAACACTGTTAAACTAATTACTAGGTAACGGAATAGTAATTCCGAAATGGTTACCCAATTGTACTGACTGCTATTGAACTTTTTCCTGACAATTTGGTACCTACACAATGTTTTGATAATACTCCATCTACCGTCTAGTAGAAGTAAATCTGTGGCATCTAATTATAAATTAACCCATTCCTGCATACACCTGAGACGCAAGGGAATGTCCCTGCGCAAATGTCACGCTTGGTAACCCTGGCTTCATGTTCCAAGGTAAAACGTATGAAATTGTATGTTCCTTTTTTTTATGTTGGCACAACAAAGTGGCTCCACTCCATCTGATCGTAAGTGAAAAGTAGAGCCCAAATCGCGCCGGCAACGAACAGGAGACAAGCAGTAACCTGTCAGTTGCCACCGCCTTGCTGGCCCGCTAGGTGCTTCTTCACTCTTCGTTTTTAAAGGTTCCTTTATATTTATCGCTCTCGACAAAACTATAGTCGATACTACCGCAATATTAAAACGTTCGGTGTTGCACTTTTATCAAGGGCTTTTGTCCATTAATCAAGTCATACGATTTTGGCCTATTTTGGACCCCTCCCTCCCCATATGACGTGATTAATGGACAAGCCCCAATATGAAATTTGGATATCGTCACAATGACATTTAGTTCAAATTTAATTACCCCAAAAATATTACATTTGTAGCGACTTGTAGCATACGATTCTGTCAGTCACTGCGCGACCCGTCTATCACGCAAAAAAAATCAAACGAGTCTTTATTGAATTGGGCTGCCAGTCTCTTTTTAGATACATAATTATGGTTATGCGAAGGTGCTATAACAATTGACAAGGAGTAAGTTATTGAAATATATTTTCAAACGCCTCTTAATGTTATTCTTGTTGGCCTGGCTTCAGGCAAACTGTTAAGTAAATCATGAATTGATTACAGTGCCTTCTATAGCAAATTAAAGGCAACGGACTCTTCGTTGAGGAGTTTACAGAAGATTTTGGTAGGCACACGTCTTTGAGTGGCTTAAGGTTGTAGTATCTTCGAAACATTAATTACAAATGTCGCATTGATTTGTTTCACAATACCAATGACAGTATTCGCAGTGACTGACGGAAGGTCGTCCGGCGTGATTGGGAACACGTTGGATCCATAGGAGGCGGGTTCGAATCCCGTGACAACCAGATACTTTAGGTGCATTCCATGAAAAAGTCAACCGGTGCCCCGTACGAACACGGCTTAAAATTTTGGGTTTATCGAAGTTCTTTTTCGTGACTAGAGGAATGAAAATTTCCTCAAATATATATATAATAACTAAGAACTTGGAAGAAAACTCAAATTATCGAAATATACACGCGTTTGTACGGGACAGCCCATGTGCTCTAGCAGTTGATTTCTTCTATGGTAAGCACATCTGAGATTATTACCTTAAAGATTTATAATAAAGCAACTAGCAACCTTTAACATACGAGGATACTGCGCAATAAAAGCTTTCCCGGCGTCTGGCCGCACATTACCGCGTCCCGGGGACTATAAAGTGGCTCGCACCGCGTCATACTAACGGCTGATCATACTTTAACGGCCTTTTCTGGTGGCTTTTCTGGGCTTACGTTTTTAGGGCTTGTTCCTGATTGTTTCTTTGATAAATAAATATCCTGAGACATCTTCAGGTGCATTCAGACCAAACGAGCATTCGCTATTCTATCCCCCAATCCGTTCGCTACACAAAACGTGATTCGTCGAAATTCGTTGGTTTAGTAGAGTTGGGGATAGAATAGCGAATGCTCGTTTGGTCTGAATACATCTTTACAGAAATCGACTTACTGACACGATAAGCTCAATTAAGGCTTGGGATGTGGGTACCAAGGGACGATATATGTAATAAATATAACACAGATAGGTACTTACATACATAGACAGCCGCGACAAAGTAACAAATATTTGTGATAAATAATGCCGGAACCTCCAGCTTCGTAGGCAGGGTCACTAACAACTGTTCTAGGCTACGGAGGCTGACAAAATATTAATGATAGCATTTTATACCGTACAGTATTCACTTGTAAAGAACAAAACAGCTATAATGCCCCGGCCACGACATCGATCTAAGGCGACCGGCTTAGCGGAAAACGTATGCTGCTCCCTCTCGTACCCATATCGGCATCCCGCTCCAACTCATGGATTCGCTCACCGCTGGTCGCCTTAGACCAATGTCGTGGCCGGGCCGTAAGGCGAGCGGCTTACCGGAAAACCATACGTGCGAGAGGGAGTTCCCATATCGGCATCCCGCTCCAACTCATGGATTCGCTCGCCGCTGGTCGCCTTAGAACAATGTGGTGGCCGGGCCGTTAGGCATACCTACGTCCAGTTTTAGTGGGGAGAAGGGCACTGGCCCATTGCCCCCTTGGACCCGCGCCTGAGCTGAAGCCATTCAATAAAAAACAACCCCTAACGTGTAGAATATCATAAGATAAACCTTAACGGCCATCTTCGTAGATTTATTACGTTTATTACTTCTTATGACACGGTTCTCAGACGTTGAAAAAAGTAGTAAAGGCCGGTACACACGCAGTGATGGCGATAATATATACTAGCGATTAGACTTTACATCTCCAGACTTAACATAATTAAGCTATATTTTACCATAGAAGGCTGCATCGCATAACGTGCACATCTAAAAATGACGGAAAGTAAACTTAAAATGGAAAATAATCCAAAAAAAGAGGTATATTTTTTTATCACTTTTTTGTCGATATAATTAAGTAAGTACTTTCCTTAATTTTTTGTTGTGCACATTATAAAGACTCGCGTTGTATATTTATACCATTTTTCAGTTGAAAGTAGAAAAAAATTTAAATAATCGTGCTAACTTGAATTATTTCATAGAGTCACACACTTTCAGAACACAATATTAATTTGATCACAAACATAAACCCGAAATTCACATACATTTTTTGTTAGAATTATTGATATTTATTAGTATTAACGTAAAAATATATCTGCGAACGTGTCAAATACTATGGAAAGTCAGCCATATTTGTTAACTTTCAACTGAAACATTGTATACATATCTTTGTAGTGTATGGTGCCGAGCTATACTGTTAGATATCTCACGATATCTAAAGGTATATTGTATTATCTTATTGCTACGTGTGCGACGGCCTTAAAAGACGATTTATTTGTCTCTGGGAATATACAGCTGTTATTCATTAAGATCATTGGAAGAGTGAACTGTAGCTCCGCTTTTATAAATGGCGGCAGCGCGGAATTTATGGATCAAATGGAAGGAGACGGCACCTCGTTATATTGTAGATTGTGAGAGGACCGGGTCGTAAAATGTGAATTATTGACAAGTGCGACTTCGAGGTGTATTTATGAAAACGAATGTTGGGAGAAGTTTATTTTTCCACTGATATTTTACGACATAATTATGAGATTTAATCGCGTAAACATACTTTTGATATTGTCCTGACTATTCTGGCATGACAGTAAAGGTCGCTGGCACACTCTCTCCATTTTTTTTTTGCGAGAAAAACATGAAACATGAACTATTCCACAATAGTTTTCGAAACATACATTGCTGCGCTAGTTGGGTCTTATTTATAAGAGTTTATTTAAAAAACGACCCTCAAACCGCCATTAGCTAATTAATCATGAGATTTTGCACTTAGCTCTAATATTTGGTGAAGAAGGGACAAACCTCAAATTAACTAATACCTACGTAGGTACGTGCCTTCAATGTTTAGGCGTTAGTTCAGTTCATCAGTCCAATTTTATTGTCTGTTGACTGATGCCAGGCGAATTCGAACTTTGTTTTGGACTGATGTGAGACTGGTGGAAAATGACTGACTAACCGCTGTCTAACGGCCGTGAAACCCCGGATATATACATTTGTCAGATAAAAAGATCACTATCATTTTCTCAACGCATATAAATAAAAAGGCAGCTAAAATATTATCTGACAGATATACGAAGTACCTATAGTGAAACAGGCCCTTAGGATCGTAAACTATGAAAACACTCTTTTTTCCTCCGTAGCTTAGCTGGTAGTGACTCTGCTTAGGAAGCTGGAATTTTGGTTTCGGATCCCTAAGGGGCATTTATATGTGTGATATCATGAGAATTTGTTTGGTTGTTTTCCATTTACTTTAGTATATGTCGATTATATCTTAGCTTACCCTTAGCAAAACTTAATGAATTAGGATTACCGTGGGATTAAGTAGAGTTGTATAAATATTGTGCCACGAAATAAATTTGATTCTCACGATGCTAAATAAATGCGAAAAGTAGTGATTTTCCTCTCGTCTGTATAAAATCTGAGGTCCGTAGCCGTCTGCGCCCGCCGGGTCGTTAGCTCCATCGCTCTCAATGACGCCGATAAGATTACCTCAACTAGCGGTCGTTTTTCCATCTTACGGAGGTTTTTGATAAAAAAATTGGTGAAGATTTAAGGCCGAGTCACACCGGATTCGAGTGCAGGACGTGCACGTGGGTGTGTTCGTGGCGTGCCCGTTGTTACGTCGGACATGTCATTGTTACGTCTACATAAGATTACTTCAACTAGCGGTCTTTTACACCCTATGGAGGTTTTTGACAAAAAATTGGTGAATACGTCTTTTAAGGTTTTGGGTTTTAACTAGTTTCATTTGTCGTAGCCTCGTAAGTCATGTTCGGATTCGAAAAAAAAGCCAGTAAATTGTTTAATCCGTATATTATACTCAGAGTTGGTGCGAACTTGAAAGTGTTGCAGTAAATCATATTTGCTGTTCAAATTAATTACTATCTTGGCTTCAAATTATCTACTGCACTTGAGATACCAGCCCGCGACACCATTTATTCTCCTCAGCTAAACTTGTTTCTAATTTGATAATTAACTACGAGGACGATTAGCGATAGCATATGTTGGATATTACGCTGTCGGGGGTAGCTAAGTAACTTCACTAGCTGTATACTTATTAAGTATTAGCTGTATATTAGTACATAATTATTAGCGATGAAAAGAATTTATGAGAATAAGATTCATGTTGTTTCTTTCGAAAGTTTCGAAGCTTTCCTTTAAAATACATGTAACCTGTGAAGAACACTAAAACTGACGTTTGTCTGCCTTTGACGCAAATAAACTCCACTTCACGTTCAGTCAAAGACAAAATAAGGTGTACACAAAAATGTTCATAAATATGTCCCAGTGCACTCTAATTCTGTGTAATAAGAACGTCGTAACATATTTATGAGCGGATTCTTTCGATACTTATTTTTGTACTTGACTGTTCACGTCACATATACCATAGATTAATGATTCCAATTTGTAAAATATTTCGTCATAATTGATAAATTCAACCCCTTTAACTAACTGATCATACAATAGGTTTAATAATGCGGAAAATATGTTATAAATTATAATGTATTTTACACATAAATAACTGAAAGATGCGAAAGATTCAATTGAAGATCCGTAACGAAAGATACAGTATTTTATTGAAAAATACGGGGGCTTTTGAAAGATACATACAATACAATAATTATTATTACGACGTTATGTTCAGATCGAACCTCAAAGTGTTAGAGATATTCCTTGAAAAGTCGCAAAAGCGCCAAATATTCTGAAACTGAGTAAACTTGAACAGTATCGCAATTTACTCTCATAACATAAAACTTCTTTCGAACTTCTAGGGTTGAAAACGCAAAGAAACCTTAAAAGCTGAAGTTTCAACAGAGATTAATGTCCGCCAACCAAGAATAATCGAGAACGCTTAAAATAAAGTGGGAATGCAAAAAATGGCGTCCAAAGTTCAAGGTGAAAAATCCGGGTATAAATGGAACAATCTGTCGTGACGCGGCTCCTTATAAAAACGTGTCAAACCGGGGTCACGTGTTTTTGTAGCAGTGATTTATCCTTGGTTGCTAGTGGGGTCACTTCTACTAAAGGGCGTAGAATATACCTATCCAATATTTTCAACATACATTTATTATTGACTACGCGTTTTGGGTATTTCTCATTTAGATTTGTGAATTGTCACAGCCATGTACAGAAAATTAACTTTACCTAAACTTAATTTTCTGTATTTTTATAAATAAACAGACCTTGATGCAGGGGCTGCTTCTCAAATAAGTATCAAACCGTTTGGTTTCTGGAAACCCTCAACTTTCAAACATGGTGGTGACACTGTCAAAATAAATAAGAAATACCCTTTTGGAGTTAGCGGCGTTAATACAGACGAACACCATCACTGGACTAATACTCAAACCAATCAATAATCGATGTCTTCTTTTTTGTAGGGCGGTAATGCTCTGCCTGATCCGCAGAAATGGGTAAAAAAGTGTACTGTAGTATTTTTGCGCGAAATTAATGATCGGGAGCTTTACAAATAGAAAGCAAGAGACTAACAAGTAGGGTTGCCAGTTTTTTTGGAAATTCCCTTGGACCAGTATTGCCAGATGCTCCGCATTTTTCTCCATGACGATCCCCTTTCCGCATTATGTTAAAGCGGATCAGCTTTTTTAAAATAATGCAATTTTGGAAATGGATAGTTTGAGTGGCTCAATGTGAAATAATGCAAAATAACATTTGTTGTTCTTTATTAAAAGAGACGTTATAACAAGACGCGTAAGTTAAAATCGTAGTTTATTTTAGTAAAAAAAATATTTTGATAAAAATACAGTGATATTTTTTTCGGTTATCGCGATGATAACTCATGAAATGAAAACTATAAAAACGAATAAACTCGCGCATATCCATTACATTTATCTTCATCTCGACGTTTTGAACATTTCGCAGTAATAAAGGAAAAAAAGTATATTTTTAAAAATTGTATTCCATTCCGCTTTTTTGTTTCAAATTCCGCATTTTTGAAGCGAGGCTCCCCCATTTTGCGTTTCAATATCTGGCAACATTGCCCTGGACTATCCACGGACGCCCTTTAAATTTGAACAAATCCGGAGAAACTCAGACGGATGGCAGCTCTATTATCAAGTAAATAGCTGAGTCCACTCTGAGCCACTTGCAGCGCATTCTTTTATTTGGGCTCGTCACACCCGACGCAACCTTAAAAAAAACGCGGTTTCCTTTATTATCGGTAAATCTTAATAATAATTTTAATAAAAGTGATATACCACTTTTCGGGATTTGAACCCAAAACCTTCAGTTTCGTAGGAATGGTCATTACCGGGTGTAAATAATAGTTTGGGACACGTACTCTCGTATCCTATTGTCGAAATGTCTCAGGCCCTTGAGTATTCATAATTTTTTGTGTTGTTGCAATTAATATTACTTAAGGAAGCATTATTAATGTTTTTGTTCACTTCAACTTACAAAATTTGACCCCCGAAAGCTGCAAGCTGAGATTAAAGACGGACAACTCAGTGGATTTCACTGAGTTCATTTGACACGCTAAGTAGATACGTTTGCTTGATCTATGGTATATATGACATCTGTGAGCTGGAATCTGGATAGAATATTCGCTTCGAAATACTCGTAGCCGAAGCTACGGAGGCCGCCATAATTGTACCGAATGTTAGCTAATCGTATTTTTTTCTTTGCACAAGCGACATCCATACACATCGCGTCGCCGTCGAAGGTTATTGACGGATGAAATATTGATGGAGTTATGCCCGGACTAGGGTTTCCAATAACCGGTGAAAAATGAAAACCGGTTTTTAGCCGAAAAACCGATGCTAAAACCGGTTGACTGCTTTGCGTAGTAGGCTAGTAGGTGAACTAAAAATATTTGTTAATATTTTACTCAGCGACAATATGGAACCAGCTAATCACGGTCATCATCATCATCGTACCAGCTGAAAGATATTCACTGCTGGACGTAGGCCTCCCCCAAAGATAGCCACAATGACCGGTCCTGCGTCCCACCAAATTTCTGTAAACCATATAAATTTCGTAACACTATTAGGTAGTATTCATATAAACTTTATAGCCCAATGAATATCTACAAATGGCAGACTTATTGCTTTAACGCATTCTCTACCGGTATTGCAATATTCTAAAAAGAAAGACGAAAGATAAAGAAGGCAAGGTCTTCAAAAAAATGGGTAAATTGATTGAAAGCTTAAAAAAACTATTACTTACCTAATATAATAACACAAGTTCTTGGTAAAAATATACATACGACTACGTATGTACCTATATAACAATTGAGCGATACTTCGGTGGTATAGATTTTAGCCAATAAATATGATAGGTAATCAATCATGGCGACCCTCGACTTGTTTGTTCAAAGACTAACTTGAAGAACTAACATGGATACTGACAATTGGTAGTCCTTATACCATTGTAATAAGGTATGCAATTGGTCAGTTAAGTGCGGGGATAATGGATTTGCGAAAGTATACAAAGGATACTTCGTGCAAATATTTACGTGGGAATTGCTTTATTAAATGAGTTCCAGTAATAGAAAACTTTCTCGAAGTTTAAAGATAACTTTAACAAAGCATGCTTAAATATGTTAAAAGTTAAAAGACAAATCAGGTCAATTTTGTAATTACATGTGGAAAATTGTGTCAGTGCACATGGAAAGGTACCTTATCACTCTTAAATTAGAACTTGTGCTCTCTAATAAAGTCAATTTTAAACACCGTTCCCTCCGTATCTTTCCATGTGCACTGACACCATTAAATGGAAAATATTTTTTTTTATATTGTAAATAAACTGCAATGTAACGAGAACCGTAATTTGACACCTGCAAGAACTAGAAATTTACTGACAGTTGTGACAAAGTCAAAAGACAGTTTCCTTATACGGAAACATGATTGAAAACAATTTTCTCGATATAATTATTTTTCATAGTCAGGTCTTCTTTATCACTAAAATTGATCGCATGGCTTTAGATAACGGAATTTGACCATTGTTTAAGAATACGAAGTTTTGATTAAAAGCACGCAAGCGTAAATATGAGAATCTGTCTCATATTTTCGTGATATTTGTCTAAAAAGTTAAATCCTATTGAGCGGTGCATCCCTCTCTGTCATGTATGGCAGCCATAATGGTTGTCTCTTTCGAGTGAGCGTGGTTTATGGGGGCACCCGGCACAGATATCGTCTTAACTAATTTCTTTGTTCGATTTTTTTTTAAATAAATCACTGTAGTCACCAATTACATTAAATAATAAATGGACGCACAGAGCCAAACAAAAAAACCAAGAAAAGTGGCACTAAAAGTCATTTCTATCATGTTTCAGTTGAAGCTAATAACGCTCACTTACAATAAACTATAATAAAAAAACTCAAAGAATAAAAAACTTTGTGAGCAATAAGTGTCAAATTTGCGAACAACACCGCAAAATAGTAGAAACTTTTTATGTTTAAGGAATAATGATGCTATACCGTAAGGTGACCAAATGTCAACTGTCAGAACTGAATAGCGGAGCAAAAGGGCCGCAATATTTACTTCTGCAGCCCATTATTTGGGGCCATTTTTTTTGAGCTGTTTGGGGATCCACTTATATATTCTAAATCAATGGTAGTCACGAAATATTTTCTGTGTACCAGGGCTTTAGACCGCGCAAGGATGTCAAACTACGAGCGTCTACAGTTCATCACTCACCCTCTCTGGATCTCATTTCCGCGTACACTCGCGGTCGCAACTTGCCTCGCCGGGTGTACCCGCCTCATTGCAATCTCCGCTTCATGTCGACTTAGTAGTTTCGACGAGTTGCATTTGATTACCGTTTCCTTCGTTCTCGCGTACGTTTAATTTGAAGATTTACCGAGATGTTGAATTCATTAGCAAGTTATTGCTGCTAAAATGTTTAAAAGAAGAAACACGTACTTAATTGTATTACGCGTACTTTCAGTGCTTTAATTTGGCCAAAGACTTATTATAAATCAACCTGTATGTATCTAAGTCTATTTGATATTTTCTTCTGTTACCGCGAGGATTACACATGAATTTCCTCCACTGTCAGTCGCCCGCAGACCACGAACCCTGTAAAGTTTTCGAAACGTCGGAGTGAAGTAAAATTTAATTAATATACGCGAGTTTATCCGTTTATATCGTTTTCTTTCATAGGTCTATTTATATAAGAGTGACTCATGGTATTAATTTATTGCTTGTTTTCAACCTACAATGTTGTTATTGTAAACATCAGAAAAAAATAGTGTTCAATATTTACAGGAAAATGGTAATTCTTACCATTAAAGTTGTTTACCACTATTACGTTGGTAGCATAACATGGTATACATCGTTAACTGTTTTATTATTTATGAAAGTAAAAGCGTAACCATTCTCCAACATTTCTTCACGACTAGGCTGTGAGATTTTTAGTAAGAAGTCACTATTTGTAAGAAGTATACAAAGTGTAACTAAAGTAGTTATCCGGTAAGGGCTTCTCCATTACTCACGTCATACGATTGTGGCCATTTTGGACTCCCTTCCCCATGGTGATATTTAGTGATTTTTCTTGTCCCGCCCTCCCCATATACAGTATGACGTGATTAATGAACAAGCCCTAAGGGCCTTTTTAGTAGGTACCGTATTCTGATTAGGAATTTAAAAAAACCAACTCCAATATCCAATCATCAGACTTACATCATCATCGGAAAGTGGCCATCTTTGGGTTATATCCGTTCGTTAAAAAAATCACGTGTCTCGGAGATATCTAATAACATGCATTATAAAAAACTATCGAATTGAGAACCTCATCATTTTTTTTTAAGTCGGTTAAAAATACGAGCTTTTTTTGTTTTACTCGGCAATCGTGCAATAATAATGAATTATTGTCAACGATTTTCTGCAATTAATGTATTAAATATAAGTTTTCTATTCATGTAGGTTTAATGACTATTCGGAAGTAGATATATATATGTACATGTGTATGTAGTAATAATTACTAAAGAGATCCCAATATTTGTTTTTCCTAATGTTGTTTTAAACGGTAATTTAAATAACTAAAAGCCTATCCCAGGTGCCGAAAAGTGTCATTTCGACCCCATCGTCCATCTGCTCTGCGTGCAATGTGGCCTGCCCATAGCCACTTCAGCAGGCTTAGCACATGATTGATGCGACAGTATGTCGCCGCGAGATAGATCTCCCGTCCTTCACTAGCTATATTAACAAAAGAGGGATGGATAGACTATCTCGCGGCGAGATACTGTCGCGCCAATCATGTGCTGGAGCATTCCATGAAAACATGTCGTAAGCGACACTGTCTTTTCAATACTTTTGAGAAATTAAATTAGTAAGCTGAGTTACGGCATAATAATAACATATCAAGGCTTTAAGATTGACAGTGTTTCCTAGCAGCTAGCATATTTTATTAGGGTAGCTACCATAGCGAGTCGTAAGCGACAAAAAGTAGATGTTTTCATGGAATGCTCCTAAGCATACAGCTTGCTAATCGGGAGGGCTATGTCAGTAACTTTAGTTCGCCAACGGATCTCCTCATTTCTGATTAAATCACGCAGAGAAACTCCGAGCATAGCCCTCTCCATATCTCGTTGAGCGACTCTGAGTTTAGAGTATATGTATTGTTAACGATAATGTAAATGACTAAAAGCCTGGCACAGGTAATTACGCCAAACCCCCCCGTCACTAAATAAATACGATGCAAAATGGCGTCGCTCCGGCTCAGCTCATCAATCAAATGTAAATAGCTCCGAACTGAAGAAACACCTTGTCTTATCATATATTTTCGTTCTCTTTGATTTACTAAATTATATTTTGGTTTGGTGCGATATTGATGAACCGTTTTCTTGTAGTCATTAATATTTTGGGGTCTGCTTGGCAAACTAAACTCTAGATTTGGCTTGGCACTTCACCGTTTTGTTAAATGAACAAAATCTCAAAAATGTTTGGTACTAGCCATGGTTTAAGCCCGCAGCCTTTCAATTGAAACTCTGCACGCGTTGTTACCGGTGTGTGACAAAATTGTACTAGTTTCCGTTTCGCACGTTATTCAGTACCGATGGCCCTCCGAAGTTTCGACCTGACTACTTCTTCTTGCACTAGTGCGTAAAAAAGTACTTTCTGTACTGAAAAGTATTATTTAAGAAGAATCTGTATAATTATTATTTATTTTAATTTAAAACATATACACCGTGTCCAACAAATCCGAATACAGAAGAAATATCGAATAAAACAAATGGGCAAAAAGATCCTACAGTTATTATTATGTTTTATGAATGGCACACTTATATACTATATTCACAACAAATATTTTGGAATAATAGCTATAACTTTTTTACCAGCCTCAAACGCGTTTCAAACGGATCTTACGCGGCACGCACCATTTTCTTCACATTTGACCCCAAATACCCCTGGTAACCTTTTTGAAATGATCTAGGTTCCTAATTTTATAAAAATGTAGTATTTAAAGCATGTATTACCATTCAAAATAATCTAATACGCCTAAACCTGGAGGACTGCATGGCAATTCATGTTTCGGCTAAAAAAAACTGCCAATTTAGTCTGAAACCACGCTGGAACGCCATTTGCCGTCTGTGCTGGAGCTGCGTCTTGTTAGAACACATGATGCTCTTTCCCAAGCACCTTTTAAACTTAGGAGCATTTATCTTCTCCTCAAATTCGGTTTTATAGAAAAAAACGTTAATTTTAACGCTTTTATCTAAAAGTACTGAAGGCAGTGTAACTCGCTTCCATACTGCATCCCACGCCATGGTCGATAGTGAGCTCTGGAACCTAGGACCATTTTTCTGATAGCCCGGAATGTGTTCTATACTTGGTACCCACAATCGCCAATTTTGAACGTGATAAGTCTGTTCTACCCCATACGGATTCTCGTAATAAAAATTAACTCGTCACCTGCGTGCCGAGCAAGTATTTTGTTGGCACTTTACACTCTTTTCTTCTTAGACTCTGCGGATATGATACATTCATTGTGGTTGTATTTTATTAAGATGAAAATACTCTTTACTTTACATTTCTATTTGATAACCTGTGATTCCTGTATTTTTAGAACTGAGGTAAAATATGTGTATTCGAACTTATTGGACACGGTGTACAATACGGATTTATTTGGTCAAGACAAATAATTTTTTTTTAGGTTTTAATATCGTTCTCCAATCTTATTGTATCTATTTCTTATCGAAATTCTAATACTTAGTTTATATCTGTGTTAAACTATTTACGTAGTAGTTTAATACAGATATAAAACTGACGCAAATTGCGACTGTTTTATGTAAAGACGTCTACGTGAATCCGTAGAAGTGCTACGGCGTAGCGCGGCGTAGCGGCTGCACTTTCGTGGAATCGCGTTGTGGGTCGTAGACTGCTACGAGCTTCTGTGCTCCTAGTACTAAGTTTAACTTGATCTCAGAAAATTGCAATTATTTGTATCTACAGGATGGCCCAACAACCAATTCAAAAAGTGGAACCAATGATTTCTTAGAGCATCATTTACAAACTCCTTGAGTTCAAATTATTTTTTTTTGTCACATCGGATTTATTCAAAATTGCTACTCAATAAACTGCTACCTCAATCCTCTTCATCATGTGATCATAGCGAGCAAGTCATAGATTATTTTAAAGTAACTTCAAGTAGGTTCCAAATCTTACCATGATTGAATTTTTGATTAAATTCCGTAAATGTTGCCTCAACATTTTTTTTTTTTTAGGAAACTATATGTATTTATATCACAACAAGATAAAGAAACACAGTGAGACTATTGTTTAATCAAAAAAGTTTTTTTTACTTGATAATCAACCGTTTCATTTTTTGCTCTTGTCGATACTAAGATCATGCGTCCTTGAGCCGAAAACTTGAACGCGTGAGATATCATTAATATCGAATTATGTTAAAAATAACATGTATATAAAAAATATCTGTGTGTTATTACAAATTCTTTAATCGCCCGTGCTCATAAAAAGGGTTATCTAAAGATATCAAAGGCACAACCTCTATGAATGATGAATTTCTAAACGCGTATATATAATATTCGCTTTGTACCGTCGTCTTTTTGAACATTTCTAGTACGTTCACGGCCGAATCGGTCACAATGGACCCTCGTTTCTATGTTGTCCTGGTAACGATGTGATAGTTCAAAGGCTCTTAAGAATATTTACGGATCTTAATGGGTCTGTTACTTGAAAAACAACCCGTCACTAAAATAAAATGAATATGACGAATTTTTGTTATAATTTGATGCTGGCAATGTTCAAAACTTTAACAAAGAAAATAAACTTTTGGTGACATTTAATAGACCACTTTTTTTTTTCTTTTTTGACGTTAGCCATTTCGAAACATACAAACAATGGACATGCTCTAAAAATTTTCGATATGCTCGCGAGCACCTTTTATAGTAACCTTGTTCTTAATTTGAATCTGTTTTGTTTCAGGTAAGTTAAGCGATCATAGCTGACGGATGACATCGTGAAGAATAATGTATCTGATGATTATTATGAAAAATTGGACGTTGGTAATCTCGAACCACAATCATGTGTGATGTATTTATTGTATTACTTTGCTCGTAGGAGATGATCTGAGGGTATTTTTAAGCAACATCTGATTAAAAAAAAAAGTAACACATATAAGATGATTTAAAATTAATTCTGCCTTAGGGTATACATTAAATTCTTTTTTTCATGATAAGATAACGAATAACTTTCTATATGGGACTCATAACGAAATCATAAAAAAAAACAACTTTCTATATAAAGCGATCTCACCGACTGATCAAAATTTAATGGAAACTGGTTTTGATATAAATGAATATAATTAATAACAAGTAGTTAAAGATGTACTTTATGTCGGTTGATACAATCTTTATTCAAATGTTTAAATGATTAACATCGGACTCCAGTTTTGAGTGAAAATGCTGTGTTATTTTAGGAATTTGAGAGGTGGACGACCTGGGCAGTGACGTCACGCTTCCACACCAGACAGTGAAAAATCGGAGCTGAAACGAACCTTTTCCTTAATAAAGGATTATAAAGGACTTGCACCTTAAATTTTATGAAAACTGATATAATTCACCATTCTACACACGATTGTTTCATATAGTTCACTCTTTTGCTCGAAGGTTAACTGAAAGAGATCCCATTACAGGGAGATTAGGGAGAAGTTCGCCTTTTGTATCTCTTTCTCAATGTTATGTGTATTTTCTCTATCTACTTTTTTAAGTAGTATCACTACGTAGTACGTATGTACATACAATTAAATATTAGATTATGAAGACATCTAATATTTGGATAGTGATAAGATAAGTTTATCTGACGGAAAAACTTATCCGCGGGTATTGTGAACCAGGCCGTTTGCGAGATATACTCGTACAAGAGATTTTCGAATATAACATGACTTCGCGTATCGCTTGACAGCGACGTGTTTTAACAAATGATTATATGCCTTGACTTTGTCTGTGAGTGCTCCAGATTTGGATCGACTCTAAAATTATTATAAACGACATTGTTAACTTCCTTCATCAAAAGTATAAAACTTACCCGTCACTTTAATTCAAATTCAACTTTCCAAAGAGCACATGCGGGGTATAATCGTTCGTTTCATAATTAACTCATTTTGATTCTCAAGTGCCTGCATCTCGCATTTTGAAACATATTTGCTTTAAGCACTAATTAGCGTATCTGAATCGTCTTCCGTTCTGTTTATTAACACTTGCTTAATTGTATGCGATCCTGGTAGCTTCGATGCACTTTCAGAGCGGAGTACAGTATGCGCCTTTGATGCAATCTATTAAATAGTGTTTAGTACAAAAACATTTTTTTAGTACAAATGGTGTACTTTTTAGGCTCTAGTGCGAGAAGTGGGTCATTTTACGTCAGGTCCAAAACTTCGGAGGGCCATCTGTACTAAAAAACGTCGTACGAGACACGTGCAAAAATGAAATTCGTAACTCGTGTCGATTTTAAACCGGTCGTGTTTTGAAACATCGCCACTCGTTTCGAATTTCATGTTTTTCGCACTTGTGTCGTAATGTACTATTTTGCACTTGCATCGAAATGTACTATTGTGAATTTCATTTTTGACTGGGAAAGAGGGGAAATTTTATTTTTCGAGTAAAACTCAGACACTTTGATAAGTGAGAAAACTAATTTAATTTAAGTATTTGACGGAATCATCAGAACAAAAAAAACTGGTGGAAAAATTTACGCCTAATTGCCGAGTTATGACTGTTTTTTTTGTTTTATTTTATTTTATGACTGTTATTGAGTCATTGGTTGCGGATTTCGAGGAAGCAATCCTAGGTGTGGCCACTGTAGCTTAGTCAGAAGTGTCCTGCTTTTGAAGCTGGAGGTTCCGGACTCAAACCCGGTGAAGGTATCTCTTTGTCTATTTATCATAAACATATTTTTTCCTCGGTCATGGCTGTGTTCTATATAGTAATATCTCTAACGCTTGATAGAAAGAAGAAAAACGTTTATTTGTAACACAACATAATATACGCACTCAGTCAATGAATACGGGTCAGGTGTTTTTTTTCATAGAAAATAATGCAAACATGCAGATTTCAAGTATTTTTTCAAAATATGTGTAGTGTAGGTAAAATCTATTTTTAAATCATGTTGTATTGGAATTTCCCTAAATTTGTAAATAAATCCAAAAAAATAATTAAAAGTGTCGTTAGGTTGGTTTGTAGAGACAAAAATGTAGACCGTTTAAGAAAACCACCTAAAATGTATGGTAATACGAGTTTTCTTTCATACTATATTTAATTTATCCATATTTTGAGGGAGGGGAGGGTAGATCGGAACAGCGACCGTGCGAACGTCATTCTCGACCGTTCCGTGAATTAATTGTAAATATATTGAAAAAGTTTATATTTCTCTGTGTGGTATAATTCACTTAAGATTATACAGTTCCAAAGTGAGGTGGAGCTATTTTAAGCACTTAAAATCAAGTATATCTAGATCAAAATTGAAAATAACATTCAGTGAAATTGACAGTTGGTGCTCTGTGCGTGAACCGGTTACCGTTGTTACCGCTCCAACTCGCTACTTAGACTGTGATTATTATACTTCGGCGGCTCGTGGGATTTAGCGTTTCGTATTTTTATTATCTTAACTATGAGTGTTAACGACAAATTTGTGTGTGCCGGTTGCCAAATTGATATTTTGGACGACCGTTATTTGAATTGTAGTAAATGTCCACTTAAATATGAGCTGGACTGCCTCAATATGGCTGAAAAGTACTTTCGAAATTTGGAAACCTACACCAAGGACAATTGGACCTGCCCTAAGTGTCGGAGCAACGCACCCAAAACCGACAATCAGAATTCCCCTGCGCGGGCACTGGTTGTCCCACACCTGAACTACGTCTGTGATCCCAATGTGACGCATCGTAAAAAATCGAGCAAACCGGCCTCGCCAACTGTGACTATACCTACACCGACAGATCATATGTTAGAAGACCTTTCAAATGTTCCCATTAACATAACACAGCAGATACAGGACGGCTTCAGGTTGACTATGGAGACCTATGTTATGTCAGCGCTCAATAATTTTTCTGACGAGTTTTTTGCGCGGCTGGACAAACTTACAGATAAGCTGGAGTCAATCTCTTCGCGATTAACCTCATTTGATGAGCGCATTTCGTCCTTGGAAACTCGGCTGAGTGACAACATGAGTGATAGACAAAGCAATAAGTTGGACGCTGAGGTAGAAAAACTTAAGTGTCAAATAAATCAGCGTGATCAGGAGTTACTCGTAAATGACCTTGAAATTACAGGGCTACCGGAACTAACTAACGAAAACAAGTTACATCTCATTACACTCATAGGACAAAAAGTAGGTGTAGCTGTTTCGGAAAACGACGTGATGAGTGTTACGCGAGTGGGTGTTCGCCGTCATATCCTGGACCAGAAAGCGCAGAGTAGTGCTGGTTCCTCCGCGGTACACGAGTCCAGCATGCTGCCCGAGGAGACCGCGACAGGAGAAAGCTCCTTTTTGGAGTTGGAAGGCCGTACAACGGGCCGCGTGACTCCGCGGCCGCTCGTCGTGCGGTTCGTACGGCGTGACCAGCGGGACCAGCTACTCCGTGCGGCCCGTGTCCGCCGTGCTATTGATACAGCAGGTTTCGGCTTCATGGGCAAGCCTGTTCGAGTTTATATTAATGAGCGTCTCACTTCTGCGAACCGACAATTGTTCTACAAAACTCGGATGGAGGCCCGGCGCCTACAGTGGCGAGCTCCCTGGACTAATCGTGGCTCCATCTTTGTAAGACGCGATGCTGGTTGTTCCGTGCAGAAAATTAGGTCGGAAATCGACATAGTTCGGGTTTTTGGACACGAATAAGTTCGCTCCAAATAAAATACTACCTATGCGTAATTTTTATGCTTGTAATAATCTCAAGTGTATTTTGTCGTTTATTACTACTCAGCGGATTTATCTGTTTATTGATTATTTTTATAACCACTGTCTGTAATAAAAAAACAATCTTAGAAGTACAAATTACTATGTCCAATCAACAAAGTAATAGTAATATTTCTCCTAGCCATTTTAGTGTTCTGTTATTTATACGAGGGCTGTTCCGAAAGTTTTTAGTTGCTCCGGTTATATTCATGCGATTTCAATAAGACTTACACCATTTTGAGGGATATTTAAATGACGCTTTAGGCGGTGTAAATTTGTTTCAGTAAAGATTTTAGATATTTTTATTATTTTGTTTTACTTAGACGTGTCGTGCCTTACTCCAATGACCATGATTACCGGTTTTTAAGAGACTTTTTTAATGAGATGCTATTGAACATCATTCGCTTAAAAAAATATTTTATTTTATAGGTACTAGTAATTGAAGATATTTCCGTAATTTTTAAGTACAAATTACGTGATATCTTTTACTTTCATCATAAATGAGTAGGTATCGAAAAAAATCGTAAACTCTAAAATTGGAATTAGGGCTCATGCATAAATCATGTGAGGTTTTTTGGGCTACTTTTTGACCCCCCCCTCCCCCATGGTGATGTTTGGTGAGTTTCTCTGCTAGACCCCCCCCCCCCTCGAGCAGTCTCACGTGTATTTTTCTCATTCAACTTTTCACGTTCGCTAGCCGAAATTCACAATATTTCTTAGTTTGTTCATCGTAGAAAAATACACGTGAGGTCTCCTTGTACCCCCCTCCCCTACCGTGATCTTTCGTGATGTTTTCTTGGACCCCCCTCCCCCCCTATAGGACCTCGCGTGATTTATGCACAAGCCCTTACGAATATTGTAAAAATCATCGTTCAATCAATAATCATTGTTCTTCAATTGTAATTAAAAAAATGCAAAATGAACTAAATTATTTATCCCGGGTATACTTAAGGACGGTTTTTAAAGATTTTTATACAAAATATGCTTCAATGTGTCAAAAATGGCCAATTTTTCCATACAATGTTAAATTTCATACAAAACAGCTTTTTGTAAAAGAAATATAATAAAAAAACTATTCCCATTACATGCATAAATTTATTAACCATAATAAGTATTAAAATGTCCCTTACAATGATATAAATTTAATTTAAATCGCATGAATAGAACCGGAGCAACTAAAAACTTTCGGAACAGCCCTCGTATATAGGTAGTAAGAAATTTGCATGTATTCATCTAGGTATTCATTTCTTGCATGTACTTATAAATCTAAATCTAAACAGTCGTTTCATCCCCATAAAACTTTTTACGCATGCCTTATGTCCACATAATATATACTATAAAATAAATATTTTTTCATTATTATACATTTTTTATTGTGTTCTATTTATAAACAAGTATTATAATCATTATCGAAGCATCACGACGCTGACGTTACAATTATTAAGTTATTCAGTCACGTCTAATAATATGTATACATTTCGGAACGTATGTCAAGGGTACAAGGATCAAAATCGTATACATATTGTTAGAGCCGACCGTACCTATATGAAACTCCTCTTGCTCTCAACCATTGAACGCCGCCATATGACAGTTCTAAAGGAACTGCTTGAAAGCTGTTTGTCCTGTCAGCTCGTGTTTTCTTATGTAATTAAATTCGTCTTGAAAATAAAACATTTCAAATTAGGATTATTTAATGCTGGTTCCCTCGGGACCCGCCATGACGAGTTTTTAGTAGCCTTAAATCGTTATCCGGTGGATATACTCGCAATTAACGAGACATGGTTGCGCGCGGGAGAGGAAGCGCGCGCCCCCGCGCCGTCCGGCTACCGACTGCGGCACTCGCCGCGGCCGGCGGGCCGGCGCGCGCGCGGCGGCGGCGTTGGATTTTACATTACTAAAGATATTCACTCACGAGTACTGACGACACCTGTGGCTCCGTTAGTCGAGCAAATGTGGATCGGCATCACGGTGAATGGCAGTAAAATCGCAATAGGAACCGCGTACCGGCCCCCATGGCTGAGCGTGGACCTTTTTCTTGATGCGCTCACTGAATCTATATGTTCGATATCGTCATATGACCGAATTATATTGCTGGGTGATTTCAATATAAACACTTTACATGATTCTGATTCGAACACTACTAAATTATCGGATTTTCTTACCTCTTTACATCTCTCTCAGTTTGTCAATCAACCCACCCACTTTACAAGTCACTCGGAAACTCTGATAGATCTATTATGCTCTAATACTAAAATAAATCATGTAACAGTAAACTTTATTCCCGATCTAGGCAGCCATGCATTCATAACGTGTATCGACCGCTTAAGGACATTGACTTGCAGAGGTTCAACGAGGACCTTAAATCTATACGCTGGGACCGCTTAGTGTGCGACAACGTCAACGACACTCTCTGGTACTTTAACATGTCCGTTTTGCATCTTTTTGAACTGCATGCGCCTTTGAAAAAAACTATCATAAAAAATAAATGCTACCCATGGATTACTCACACCGTGAAAGAGATGATGCGACTTCGTGATGAAGCGCACCTCAGAAGCCGCCGGACCGGTCTAGATGCGCACAAGCGGTACTACAAAGACCTTAAAAGTTTAGTTGACAGAGCTCTTTTCACTGAAAAGTCGGCCTTCTATCAGGCAAATATAAATATTAATCAAAATAATCCCCGAATTCTTTGGACAAATATCAAACGTAACATTGTAGATTTTAAGAAGCGTAACGAATTGCCAATACATTTAAATAATCCTGATCAGATTAATAATCACTTCCTCACTTTTCCCGCGGGGAAAGGCGTTACCATGGCCAGTCTAACATATTACGAATTTCATAGATACGGATCAGCTTCATTCGAATTAAGAGCAGTGGACGAATTCGCTGTTTTAAAGGCAGTCAAATCTTTTAAAAGTAATGCAATAGGCACTGATGGCATTACGCTAGACATGCTTGAACTGACTTTACCAACTACGCTAAATTTAATCACTAGTATAATTAATCAATCCATAGACTCAAGCTTGTTCCCTGATAGTTGGAAATCTGCGATTGTCAGACCAGTACCCAAAATTTCAGAGCCAACTGATGTAAAGGACCTCAGGCCAATTAGTATTTTGTGCTTCGCATCCAAAATCTTGGAAAAAATAGTTTGCAAGCAAGTAACTGAATTCTTAGAAGCCAATAATATCTTACCCAATAGACAGTCTGGATTTCGTAGGGCGCGCAGCACGGCCACGGCTTTGCTAGATGTTATTGATAATATTCTCACAGCACAAGATGAAGGAAGCGCATCAGTACTTGTCCTTTTAGATTTCTCTCGAGCTTTCGACACCATTAACATTTCGCTTCTGCTCTCTAAACTCGCGTACTATGGTTTTGGAACCAAAACTATCAAATGGTTTGCCAGCTACCTGTCAGGTCGTTCTCAACGGGTTGGTCTGCGCAACTCATCTGGATTGACAGACTACTCCTCCGAAATCCAGGTTAGTTGTGGAGTCCCTCAAGGTTCGATTCTGGGCCCGATACTGTTTGTTTTGTATGTGGCGGACATAACAAATTGCATCAAAAATTGTAGTTACCATATGTATGCTGATGACGTACAAATTTACAAATCTTTCCATCCTCGAGATACACTTAAAGCCGTGGATTTGTTGAACCAGGACTTGGCACGTATAGATGACTGGTCTGGGAAATGTGACCTAGTGTTGAACCCTAGCAAGTCGAAGTACCTAGTGATCGGTACCAAATGCCAAGTTGACAAAGTCGTTAGTTTCAATCCTAACATTATGCTTGGGACAGCACGTCTTGAGCGTGTCACGGTTGCCCGTAATCTTGGTCTTCTGGTGGACGAGCAATTGCATTTTGAACAACAAGTACTTGAAGCTGCTAAAACCTGCTATTACAGATTAAAAGTATTGTATCAGGTTCGTAAATATCTTAGTGTGGATCTTAGAATAAAACTATGCGATACTTTAATCCTCTCAAAATTAAACTACGTAGACACGGTTATCAATGGATGTTTACTGGCTCGCTCTAAGGCGCTTCTTCAACGTATCCAGAATGCATATGCTCGTTTTTGTTTCCCCATTCCTCCTCGTACTCACGTTACCCCCTATCTAAATAGTGGTGGAATGCTAAAAATGGAATCGCGTCGCGCGTTACATTTTGCTTCGCTGCTTTTTGGTGTAGTGCATTACCAACAACCTTCGTATCTTTTTGAGAAGCTCATGTTCTCCACGCGGCCAACTAGAGAAGCCACCCGGCTAATTTGTCCAAGACACGGCAGGTCAGCAGCATTTCGTGGCAGCTTTCGTTACGCCGCCACGAAGTGCTGGAACAATATACCCCCTCCAATACGAAACTCTAAGACCTTGGCTACTTTTAAACTTAAACTAAAACATTTTTTATTTAGTTCACAGTTGCAGTGATCTGAACTCGTGTAGCAGCCGTGTCTTGTGTCATGTTACTTATTATATCCTATTACTCTATCTTTATTATATGCAATTACCCCGTCTCAATGATACTATATATTTACTTACCTTATAATCTATGCTCTCCACCCTACATATATATTTATATAACAATTCTATTTACATAATTTATTTATTTTCTTAATAACGCTCGCTTGTTGTTGTTCATTTCTATCTTCCAATGGGTTCCACGGAAGACCAGCGCTCCGGCATCAGATGTCAGAGCATATGCTGAGTGGTACCCTATTGTAGCTCCTACAGCAACACACTTTCTCACCTTTTTGTTTTTGTTTAGAGTCTGTATTTTTAATTTTATCTGTATTTTGTCTCTGTAGATGTAAGAATGTATCTTATTGTTCTGTGTGTAATTGTAGTTGTGCAATAAATGTTTTTTCTTTCTTTCTTTCTTTATATTTAACTTTCATTGCGGACGAGTGCTACGCGCTACGCTCGTAGCCGATCCCGTGATTTTTCCGCTTTGTACCGAACATTGCCTAGACTAACTTACTTAAACCAAGTGAAGGAGAAAGTCGCTGTCGAGTCGTATAGGGACCTGAAGAAACTGGCAATGGAGAGAGAGGAATGGCGGTTACTCCACCGACAAGAGCAAAGCTCTTAAATTTTGATGATGATGAGCGAAAATAGACCTCCCACAGAGAGCTCCCCTCGGGAGTTCCCGGCCTTCAATGTGTTAAGGAGTATGTTCTATTTGCCATCATGTCATCATATTGAGATCAATATATGAACTCCCGTTGCCCCTGCATATCTCACTTTAATCCCATAGCTTCTAATAAACCCATAACATTACGAATTCCGTAACCCTTCACCCTTTAACAGTTCAACCGTGTCTAATGTACGGTAACCTCCAATAACATGTCAACGATTTTCAACCTTATGTCTCAGACATACGTCCTTTTGTGTGTAGATATTATTAGACGAGAGCATACGTAGGAACCAATTAGACAGATCAAATGCTGCGTATGTGCGATCTCTTTGAAGATAGCTTATCTGTTCATGAATAGTCTGCTTAGTTTCGAAGCGCATTCGAGTTTTATAATTTTGTACTGATTTGATAGTTTATCTGTGGCATTTTTCTAGTGACTTATTGGATCTAGTACGGTCAAATCGTATATTAAACTCGCAAAACATGTAGTAAAGCTGCATTTTTGGTATGTTGTTTAGACACCATAGGGCACTATAAAACCACATTTTGCAAGCAAAAAAAAGTTGTGCTAGTTACGTAGTACGTGAAAAACTGCGAAATTTACGGTCATTTTTCAGTTTCTGATTTTTATTAAAAAAACCTTACGTTTTTGACATTATAATGTTAGGAAGCGTTTAAAGATTAATAAATTTTCAACAAGTTGAGCTAACTTGTATTACCGTAGGTTTTATAGTTTTAGAGATTTGCGACTTCTTAAAAGTACTCTTTTTTGTAAACTAACGCTATTTTGAGTTTTCCTAACGATTTCGGCTTAATATCGCCTCACCTAATTATGCTACGAAAAACATGCGATAATGACCTTATAGCGCACTTAATATTCTTTCGTTAAAGGGTAAAATCATGTCAGCAAACTTTGTAATTGAAAATATAAACGCGTAATTCAAAGGCAGTAGGCCCGCTATCTAAGTTTTTCATACAAATCGCAAGTCGTGTTGCAAAGCTGCAATTTTAGTATATTATATAGGCCCTATAAGGACGTACAAAAATGTATATTACAAGAAATACAAAAAAGGAATTTCGGCATAAGACGAAAAAAACTGAAAAATTATTGGACTTTCTTTTACTTTTTGACGTTTAATTAAGAAACTATTATCTTTTTGATACTAATTGCTACAAAACTTAAAAAGAATATTAAATTTGAAAGGATTTGAGCTACCTTGCATTACCCTAAATTATATAGATTTAGAGATACGACATTTCAAAATGTGCCCTTCATTAAGTTAAGAAAATAAATGCATGTTTTGAAGCCTCGTATACCCCCAACTATAAGACTTACAGTAATTGTTATCGGCTCAATTTGTTCCAAATTTAATGTAGTTGTTATCTACAATTACTTTTTTTTTCTTAGCGCGAACGTTTTGCCTATATTTAGTGAATAGCTTTAACGTAACCTAAAATTTGTTTAATTTTTGATAAAAGGGCACTTTATTAAATGTCGTATCTCAAAATATATATAACTTACGGTGACGCAACGTAGCTCAAATCCTTTCAAATTTAATGTTCTTTCTTAGTTTTATAGCAATTAGTATCAAAAAGATAATAGATTTTTAGTTAAACGTCAAAAACTAAAAAAAGTCCGATTTTTTTTCCGTTTTTTACGTCCTACGCCCGAACTATTATTTTGTTTTTCTTTTAATATGCATTTTCGTATATGTCTATAAGGCCTTTATAATATACCAAAATTGCAGCTTTGCAACTCGACCTGCGATTTGTATGAAAAACTTAGATAGCGGGCCTCCTGCCTTATGAATTTCGCGTTTATACTTTCAACCACAAAGTTCACTGACCTAATTTTACCCTTAAATTAAAGAATATTAAGTGCGCTATAAGGTCATTATCGCATGTTTTTCGTAGCATAATTAGGTGAGGCGATATTAAGCCGAAAATGTTAGCAAAACACAAAATTTTATCTAGTTTACAAAAAGGAGTACTTTTTAAAGTCTCGAATCTCTGAAACTATAGGACCTACGGTAATGCATGTTAGCTCAACTTGTTGGAAATTTATTAGTCTTTAAGCGTTTAATAACATATGATATCAAAAAACGTAAGGTTTTTTAAATAAAAATCAGAAACAAAAAAATGGCCATAAATTTCGCAGTTTTTCACGTACTACCCAGCTAGCACAACCTTTTTTTGCTTGCAAAATGTGGTTTTATACTGCCCTGTGGTGTCTAAACAACATACCAAAAATGCAGCGATACTACTTGATTTGCGAGTTTAGGGTAAAATTATGTACGATTTGACCGTACTAATCGTACCGGCACCGTCAATAGTATTCTATTTTTATCAAGGCCACAAAAATATCTGATACTAATGTAATAATATTTAAAATTAAGTTAAGGTAACGTTAACTTCCTGTTCAGTCACATCTATGTAATACGAGTATGTATACATTTCGCAACTTATGTCAAAGGCATAAGGATCAACATCGTGTACATATTATTAGAGCCGACCGTACATAGCTGTGACTGCTCACAAATCTAAATGAGAAATACCCTTGTAACGCACAGTAGATCGAAATGAATAAAATATGGACATTCGCATTTTTTCCTAAAAATCCTATTTTAATAAATGCTCTTCGGTTGAAAATTATATGAGGAATAAAAAATGTTATGTAAAATTTTTCTAAATGAGGCTTATTTTAAGCAGAAAAAAATAAAATAGGTTTTTTTTGTATGAAACTGAAAAATAGGTATCTTATTGTAAGAAAACCGTAACCGATCCCGCTTTCAAACCTTTAGAATATCATTGTTCTACTATTGTAGAAAATAGTTAAAACCTTATCTCAGTAGGTGCCCGTTTTTGTTTTAGAGTCCAATCAAAAGTCAGTAAATACAACATTTTTCTTAGTTAACAATTTTTTTATTTTCATTAATAAACGGTATATTCATGACAATTTAGTATAAAAATAAAATATTTGTGGCATTTTATTAAGAATAAATACATTTTTTTATATTAATTTATTTATTAAAATTGCATTGAAATAGAAAGATTTATTGCGGGGATTTTATTGATAGTAAACATATGGCTAAAATATACTTGAAATCAACAATAATGATATAAGTAAATAAAAAAATGCCTTTTAATAATCTTTATTACTTACCACCTTATTCTATACTTTATTTTTAAATAGAAAACATAAGCACTGATGACGCTGAAAATATAGAAACGTTTGAAAGTGTAAAAGAAGGTGGTGAATAAAATAGATCTAAGATACAATGTATTTTTTTATAACTTATATTGTAATGTTAGAATTATTAGTAACGTGAGACTCAAACATAATTATTTGAATATTTATCAAACGGGTTACTCACCTAATTTAAAGTCGATAATTACTCGACATGTTTCGATCCATTTAGAGGATCCTCATCATGGAGAACCCGCGACCACGCATGCAGCGACGTAGTGCACGTCGGGCTTTGGTCGCGGGTACTCCATGATGAGGATCCGAAACATGTCGAGCAATTATCGACTTTAAATTACGCGAGTAACCCGTTTGATAAATATTTAATTACATTGTAATTGTTGATTTTAAATTATTGTTACTACCATAGTTAGTTAAAACATCGCAATATATGTTTGATTTCAATGTCTTAATTTTTAACCATTTTCTTGAGAAAACATGTATTTATCTGTATGAAAATGTCACAAATATTTTATTTTTATACTAAATTGTCATGAATATATCGTATTTTTATATTGATTTAAACTTTCACGATTATCACTCATATTTTAAAGACAAACGGGTCTTAATCGCGTAAACTTACGTTTAATTATATCCTGACGTTTCGGGCATGACGTTACACCCGTGGTCGCAGGCAGACTGGCGAGAGAATGTATCAACACCTTCGAGCTGCGCGGGTTTTTCGAACTACCCGCACTTGATCTTGATTATTCACTTCTAGGCTAGGGTTGTCACTACACACAACACTCACAACATCCAATGGCTCAAGATCAAGTGCGGGTAGTTCGAAAAAACCCGCGCAGCTCGAAGGTGTTGATACATTCTCTCGCCAGTCTGCCTGCGACCACGGGTGTAACGTCATGCCCGAAACGTCAGGATATAATTAAACGTAAGTTTACGCGATTAAGACCCGTTTGTCTTTAAAATATCGTATTTTTAATGAAAATAAAAAAATTGTTAACTAAGAAAATGTTGACTTTCGATTGGACTATAAAACAAAAACCGGCCAAGTGCGAGTCGGACTCGCGCGCAAAGGGTTCCGTACCATTATCAATTTATTATTAAAAAAATACAGTTAAATCAACCTACCTCAAAAACTATAGAAGATAATTTAATCAAACCAAAAATCGTTGATAGAGTTTATTAATGTGCATAACATATATTTTTTTCAGAATTTTATATCGCGTAGTTTAAAAAATAGAGGGGGGGGACACATTTTTCAGACTTTGAGAGCTGATATCTCGAAAACGATTTGCTTAAATAAAAATGTGATGTATAAACCTTCATATCATTTTCAAAGACCTTTCTATTAATACCCCACACGCTTATGTAAAATTAAAAAAAAAATTCTATCCCTCAGTTACATGTATGGAGGGCCCCCACCCCAATGGTTTTTTTTACAATTTAGTATCATAATCCTGTAGCGGTTCATACAACACATATTCTCACCAAATTTCGTTACTGTAGCATTTATAGTTTCCGAGTAAATCGGCTGTGACAGACGGACAGACGGACAGACGGACATGACGAATCTATAAGGGTTCCGTTTTTGCCATTTTGGCTACGGAACCCTAAAAACGGGCACCTACTGAGATAAGGTTTTAACTATTTTCTACTGTTCTAAAGTAGGACAATGATATTCTAAAGGTTTGAAAGCGGGATCGGTTACGGTTTTCTTACAATAAAATACCTATTTTTCAGTTTCATACAAAAAAAACACGTTTTATTTTTTTCTGCTTAAAAGAAGCCTCATTTTGAAAAATGTTATATAACATTTTTTATTCCTCATATCATTTCCAACAGAAGTGCATTTATAAAAATAGGATTTTTGGAAAAAAATGCGAATGTCCATTTTTTATTCATTTCGATCCACTGTGTAACGCAACGAAATCATTGGAATTAGTCTCCCCTGACAAAAATAAGACTGATATATACGTCTTTGTTAAACTGTCGATTTTCTGTTTGTAGTAGGCTCCCTGCTAGCACGAATGAGGAAAAATGAAACAATATGGAAGTCAGAATCTGGGCTCGTTAATCATGCTTTCGCAGTTTGTCGGGTTTCATTTAGTAAGCTCATATCGATCACGATTTATGGATATCGACGTGAAATATTGTCCGATGAATTTCTATGGAAAATTTGAGTGCTTTAGTACCTGTACCAATTGTCCAATATTGAGTAGCCTGATCTCGTTTATCTCTTAGCTTTTATGTCGCCCTTGGTAGCCATGGCCTCCCAAAACACACATACCTAATATACAAGTAAAAATGCAAAATATGTAACAATAATCATATTATTATCAAAATTGTAACATTTGTATATTCCAATATGGGCCCGCCGCAAGATAGTTCATTTTATTTATTTGACGCCATAGTTATAAATGTTATAATTTTACCCCCTTATTCGTTAACGTCTTTCAACTGAATAAGCCGCTAAGAATTGTTTTTCCCTTTCGATCTTATCAATATGTTTATAAAATCGAAAGGGACAAATAGTACTTAGCGGCTTGTTAATTTAGAAGACGTGTATGAATAAGGGTTATAAACTTTATTTTAAATAATAGTACATTACTGCAGACGCCGGGAAAGATGGGCTTATCGACTGAGTAGGTATGGACGGCCGAATGTAGTGACTAGTGAGGCCGGACAGTGATACGAAGCCGGTAAGCCCATTTCACGGCGAGGCATGTATAGTGTTTTTCTCAAACATGTGCAATGAAATAAAAAATACCACAATCAAAAAAACAGAATTTAGCTGTTTAGCCTGTTCATGAAAACCGACACCATGTTTAAAAAAAATATTACTTATCGGCCTAGGCCGTTAAATTCGTATCCTTTACTTATTATCTCGAGGTCATCCGTTTGCAACGTCATACTTTAAAGCCTATTATGACGAACATAATTACAACATTTCATTACATGTTTGAGAAAACTTCTTATTTAATACCCCCTTCAGATTCGGGGCGTGTCAGTATTAACATTTCAGGTCGAGAATGTCGAGATCGGCGCCTCCGCGCTCACGACATGTGCAATATTGAGTAGCTTCATCTCTTAGCTTTCATGCCGCCCTGGTACCTGACTTGAGTCGAATTTCATTTCTGTTGAAACGAAAGGTCGGCTTACGGTACCGACCTACATTTTGGTGTGACTGTAAAGAGTCATTTTTTAATGATGTTTTGATTTGAGAATCAAAGGAGGATGGGCAAAAATGTATGGACCATGGCCTAATAGCCAATAACAAGAAACTATATATTTTTGGAAAGGTTGTTTTGTACTCTACAATTTTTGTTTAGGCAGAGACGGTCTAACAGCTGTGAGAAAAAAGTTATAGCTAAAACAATCATTTACAAATGAGACATTTATTTCGCAATATTCATTCACCTTTGAATATTTTTTTGACAACATACAATGATCCTAAATGTATTTTTATATACATATACAGATTATCTTTCGAGACTACGACATTTTTGCGGAAATTAAACACTTTACTAATTTAAGACTTATTAGGAACGAGTACCTAATAATGACGGTCACTAACTGTCAATCACAAACACTTGCGATAGTTAAATACTCTGTTACTCCCAGTTTTTAAGTGCTATTAAGTTTCTTCATACACTTATTTGGAAGGTCCTGCCATACTAAAAGTTACGAAGCTTAACATAAGCTATCCAGAGACGTACCGTTTGTCGTTATTGGTTAATAGGCCAATTTGCCCACCCTCCTTTAATTTTACAATTCATCAGCTTCACTACGTGACACTATCATATGTACACAACCAGTAGGAACCCTAGGCCACTCTAGAACCTTGTCAAAATGACAAATAGTAAGAGATTTCTTAGAATTTGATTTATAGCGTCACATTGACAAGGTTCCTGAGTGACCTAAGGTTTGTTGTCTGTACCTAGCTATCATTAACTATCATTGCTGTCAATATAAGACTGTTAACTTTTCTTGTGATATCAATTAAATAAGTATCAGATTTAATAGTACATTACATCAGAGGCCGGGAAAATAAGGATTTCCGTGGCCAAGTTATAAAAAAAAATACTGACAATGTTGTCGAAATAAAAAAAAAGTTACTTTGAAAATGTTATGAAATTCCATTTCCATCCCAGTGAGTTACTGCGCCCTAAAAGCGATACTTCCGAGTCTATTTTAAGGAATGTAAAGACAGTATTTCATTGCATGTTTGAGAAATAGTACATTGTGCATCAAGGGAGGTAAGCACGGAATTACTATCGAGAGTGTTAGGCTTTTATGACTCGAGTTAGTATTCCGCTTACCGACCGTGATGCGTACAATGTTTTTCATCACACTTGCCGACAAAAAAATAAGTTTTAAGACATAATATTATTAAATGACCTACTGACATTTTTATTACTCCCTAGGGAATTTCACTTTTCTATTACTCCCGCTACGCGCGCAAGCAATGCCGCGCTTAGACAGCAAGTGTGATAAAAAGAGCATTTATGCCCCTATTCTTGACCTGTCTCGAGTCGGCAAAGAGCCGCAGTCTTAGGCACTCTGGTCTCACCGCGAGCTACTAAGCTATGAACTATCGGCTATAAACACGAACAAAAGATACACACTACCGTGTAAATAAAAGAGACACGGCGATACTCGCCCGGCGGTGATAGCTGATAGCTGGGCGAGTATCGCCGTGTCTCTTTTATTTACAAGGGAGTGCGTATCATTTGTTCGTGTTAGTTCATAGCTTAGTAGCTCGCTGTGAAACCAGTGCCTTAGGGTGCGGCTCCACTGACGCATTCTTCAAATTCAAAATTCGAAACACTGTGATGCGGTCTCATTGGCCGAGCTGCCACAGCTCCTCTCCGCTCCGTGTCATTGGAGCCGCACCCTTATATAAAATAGCGAGAAAATCACTCTCAATAGTAATAAAAAAAAGTTATATTGTTATAAGGCTTCTGAGCAGCGCGGCACGCAACCATAGCCCTTACCATGAAAAGTATTCAATTTATAAAATGTAAGTGGTTGAATCAACTTTCTTAGTCTGTATTGCCATTGTTACGGTCATCTGAGTCACCCGCGTTTTATGCAAAATTATGCTATTTAAATTATGCAAACATGCATGTAGTTCATGTTTGTAGGTGGCCCATAATAAGGAAAGGGCTTAGTAACACGACCAAGGAACAAATCGTCGGCTGACAAGCAAAACTCACTATAAAAACTGTCACTACTCTTAGCAACCTCTTATCTCAGTATTACATCAGAACTTACTACGATCTATATTTCAAGTAGGTATTTGTTACTTAGTGAGTTTTGGTTGTCAACCGACGAAATATTTGTGATAAATTATAACCCAGAACCTTCAGCTTCGAAGGCAGTGTCACTACCAATTAGGCTACAGCCTCCGTAGCCGTTATTACAATTAGCATACTTGACATTAATTTGCAGGTTTGATACGAGAGGTAAACAAATTTAACAAATACGGATCGCGGAATGTTGAATGACTGAAAATCCTAAAATGCATTGAAGTGAGTGGAAGTCGTTATCTAAATATTAAACTCGTGGTAATACGCGCGTGTCGGAGTACGATAATATTTTATTTGCCATATTGGTTGATCCGAGGGGACGGTAATCTAATTTGCTCTACGACGGACTGATCGATGAATAAGTGAGCCGTTTTGTATGATGCTCATGCACGCTATGTTGACGAGGATGTCATCGATCCATTGTTTTTTTATAATGGAATACACTTAGTGTTGTAAAAAATATTTTTTCTCAAAAATGCAATGAAATATTGTCTTTACGTTCCTTAAAATAGACTCTGAAGTATCGATTTTAGGGCGCAGTAACCAGTAACTCACTGGGATGGAAATGGAATTTCATAACACTTTTCAGGCCTGCAAAGTAACTTTTTTACATTACTGCGATCGTCAATCCGCTTGCCTAGAGTGATGATTATATGGGCAATAACCTCCTAATGCTTCTATACGCATAGTTAATAGGAAAGGCCTACGTCCAGCGGTCGAGATAATGCTTTGATTTTTTCGATAGATTCTATTGCTTTGTGAGTGAGGACATGTAGCCATAGTTACATGAAGCATTCCTCCGTATCCTGCCTACGAAGCTGGAGGTTCCGGGTTCGAATCCCGGCGAGGGCATTATTTGTGAATTTATTTATCCGAATTATTTAATTTTGTTCCTTGGTCGTGGTTGTCTATATATTTAAGTATCTATGTAGGTATACATATGTTATCTGTTATATGTTATATACATCACAAGGTCGATTTTTGTAAGATGTCCCAAGATATTTATTTATTAATATCTATTTATTTTTTCTATTAATTTATAATAATGTCTGCGTACGATGTCCCAAGTAATTTATTTATTTAATTATGTTAGTGGATAACCTTCTAGACCGCTCTTATTGTATAGATCTTGGCAACAATACCACTTACCTAAATTAGCTAATTAATGGACGCTACATACATTCCTCCAGTGTTTTCCATAACGAGAGGCAAGTTGTGGAAAGTTGGGCTCGTCGGATAAAAGGAGAGTTTGCTGCCTAACTAGCGTCTCGCCCCCGGGCATACAATATGCACGGGAAGTGCTGTGTTGCGGGCATTTACCCTTTCAAAATAATGCCCATTTTCCCTGAAAAGTTTTCGCGGAAAAGGTATCTTAAACTCTTTTTTATTCGTCGATATTTTCTTCTGAGCAGCTGGTTGGATAATGTATTTCTGTGGCCAACGTGAAAAAGTGGATAACTCGATATATGGACTTGTATGAGACTTATGCCCTCCTTCACAAGCCTCGGGGTGTTCGCTTTTTCACATAGATTTATTTGCGGTTGTAGGGTAACGTGGTAATTACTTCAAAAATATATAATCATTATAGAAATATAAAACATTGAACGAGGCCTAATATATTCAGCAGTGGACGTTTTCGGCTGATATGATGATGATGAAACATATGACAGTGCGAGCAATCCACTCCGCAGTATCAAAATGCGGAAACCCGAGCAACATTTTACAAATTTTGGTAACACAAATTGTTAAAAATTTCAGTGTAACGAAATAGTTTGGGTTATGCTATTTACTAAAATTGGTAACCTGGTAAGTTACGTGTATCTGATTTAACTTACTTGCTTACCAATTTTTGCTTACATTTTTTTTTTATACCACGTCGGTGGCAAACAAGCATACGGCCCGCCTGATGGAAAGCAGTCACCGTAGCCTATGGGCGCCTGCAACCTCAGGCTTACATTCACAAACTTCCTAAAAAATGGTTTATCAGTTCATTTTGATTAGGTACCGTGGTAAATATTACCAACCATGCGATTTGTGAGTTCGTGTAGTTCATAATAGCCCTTGAGAATCCCCAAATAATACGAGAACGGCCCAATGCCCATTACCCACGTGCCCAAAGCGCAACACTAGTAGCCGCGCCTAGCGCACGAATTTAATGAACTAAATGGGCTTGACGCCACCGGTGTATAATTGCCATAATGGCTCCGGTGAGGTACTAGGGTACCATGCGTGTTGAAGATGTCGAGGAATGCTTTTAAAACCAAATAGGCTATTTGTGAAAGTTCTGCCTGAAAAGTAAGTTTTGTTTACATATTGCCATAATGGCTCCGGTGAGCTACAATCACATCAAAAGCATATCTCAGTTCACTGCTGGACGTAGGCCTCTCCTTTAACTATGCGTACAGACGCATTACGAGATAAATGCCCATAATCGCCACGTTGGGCAAGCGGATTGGCGATCGCACTAATGTATCCACTAATGATGACGCTGCTGCCCATCATCAATCTTCTATCAAAGAATAGTCAGTGACACTTCAATCCCTTAGTCGCCTCTTATGACACCCGCGGGAAGAGTTGGGGTGGTGACAACTATATTCTTTCTGCCGTCACGGCCAAGTGCCGGCAGGTGCGTTAGGTACCTACTAGGCTACCATGCGTGTTGAAGATGTCGAGGAATGCTTTTGAAACCAGCGAGGCTATTCGTGAACTTTCAACGATGGCTCGAAGGATCTAAAAGAAATATAAGCTCGTTTTGATTATCAGGTTGCGGGAAAAAGGATGTCGGTAAATGTGGGCCGACATAAGTTAAGAAGCCTGCCTGATAGCATATCTCTCTGAAGCCTTAATTTAAGCGACAGAGTCCGTGCTTAATAAACAAAACTAGATTAATAAACAAAAATACCACAAACTTCACCTTAACAGTCCTAATCAAGAAAATTGACCGGCAATGCTCCCTGACAAATGGAGGCAAAACCGAAAGATTATTAGCCGACGACCGAGCGGCAACAAATCACGGGTAATTGGCAGCGCCGTGACTGATGGCCGGTGGAATGGGACTGTCAGGCGATACCCATAGTAATAGTACTATGTTGCAGCAATCGCTATAGCTTGACAAGTAGCATTGATTTAAACTTTCACCATTATCACTCGAGTAACGATGAAAATGACACTAACTAAAGATACATGTATCTTTAAAAGGTCCTTGTATTTTTCAATAGGATACTGTAGCTTTCGTTAGTACACAAATACAGTGCATTCTTATTATAAGTGTCTTGGTATGTACTGGCTGAGTACATTGTTCTTTATGCATTTTGACGATATATATATAGTTAGATGTATCAATCAATATCTTGGCAGGGAAATGAGGAAATCTTAACTTTAATTAAATGTATTAACAAATTAAATCGGAGAGTGTGACGACGCTTCGTGTTTCGTCTCACTTGACACGGTTTTTACACGACTGCCAAAAGGAGAGTATATGTGTTCAGCCCCTATGTATGTTTCATATTTTCTTTAAACGCGCAGATCTTCGCGACCACTTAACCGTTTTTAATAGTGTAAGGTATCATTAGAATCCTCGTGACGTCGCGGGTAACATAGGATATGTGACGTCACGTTAAAAACAATATGGCGTCATATAAATTCAATAATGTCTGACAAAAAAAAAACATTTTTGAAAAAACCTATCGAGTTTGGTATCAAAATGAAGAGCTTTGAACTGCAATTACGAATATGTATTTAACTTATATGTTTGTTAGTTATTCTAGAAAAGCCAGATTCATTAAAATACAATTGAAGCGCCAAGAATAATATGTCATCCAAATGCTATGATTTGGGTATCAAATTAAAGCATTTTATATGCAGATTATAAATATATATACAAGTTATATGTTTAAATATATGTTTGAAGAGAAAACTCGAAATGTTCTACATCGCACTATTGAAGTTTTTCTTCGACGCCTAAGCAGCTAAGACGTGACATGACTGTCACAGTTGACACATCGTCTTGACCGCTAAGTGTGAATGAAACAGATACATTGTACATTCGCGCTTGTGGTCAAGGGGTAAAATGCACGGCTGCTACGCAGCGGTCGTGGGTTCAATCCCCGGCTCGTACCGATGAGTTTTTCAAATAACTTATGTATCTACGATATATCATTTGATATACAGTAAGTAGATACCGGTCCAAAGTTTAAGTTCACTCCATAATTTCGATACAAAATACACTTTCGGGGGATTTTTTTTTTCAGTGTTAACAACAAAATTTCAAGTTCTATTTAATATTAATTTCCCATAGAAACTGAACAATTTTATACATTGGATCCGATAATAATTTATAGGCAAACGAATTTTCATGATGACATGACTGCCAAAAGCTTTCAAGGCCTTTGACCGTTCCAGGGCCGGGTTAGACCTTAACATTTGTGCAGGGGAGTTGATAAGAAGGAAGGTAGGTTTGCCTGGTAAATTGAGTCTCACGCAGCTCGGCTTTCGCCCTAACAGGCAAGCGCGCCGTCGGGCCACGCTCCAGGCCTTTGGCCCTACGCGGCGCTCGGCTTTTAGCCTCCGCATTTTCTCAAAACTAATGCTGCAGCCCTGAGATTCGTTTTAATGCTACTCTTTTCCATCGTATAGCGAAGGAGCGCTGGGCTCTGGTAGCTTGGCCTTCGGCCTTACAAGCCAGCGCCCCTTTGGGGACACTTCGGGCCGTCGGCACGGTCTGCAGCCTTCGCAGGTTGTGGAAACGATCGTTGGGTCTGCGGATCTCCGATTCGTTTTCATGTTAGCGGTAGCGCTGGGCTCTAGCTTCGATTGTTAAGGCAGTGAAGAAGGGCGGTTGTACCGCTTGGGCTCGCTCGTCGGGCCTCCGAGCCACCGGGCTCGCGTTTGAATCACCCCGATAGTGACGCTCCAGGCTTTAGGCCCTATGTGGAGCTGGGCTTATTTAGAAGCTTGGTAGCTCAATTTTCTTGCACCTCCTTCTTCGACTTTGCTTTAAATTTCTTCCAAGTGACACTTAGGCCATCTAAGTGAAAGTCTTCTCTCTGGACTCTGGCTCCGGTGGTCCGGGCCGGGGGCTCACTCTTCTTCGGCCTCGCAAGCCAGCGGTCTCCGAGGGACGATTCAGGCCTACGGCCCTACGGCCTTTGCAGGTTGTCAAAACGATCGTCGGATCCATTTTAACGTTACACTATTCCGTCGGCTGACGTGGTAGTGCTAGGCTTTGGCGGCTCGGCCTTCGGCCTCGCAAGCTGGCGCCCCTCTGGCTGCCGCTTTTGGCCGTTGGCCCTACGCGGAGCTCGGCTTTCAGTCCTCGCTGGAGTTCGAAGCGAACCGTTAGGCCCTCTGGTTCGATTATTCGATTTCGATAATAGTTAAGAGGGACGGTTGTGAGGACCGTGTGGACTCGTTGTGCCTTGGGCCCTACACAGATATCGGTTTATTTAGATACTGGGGTGCTTGAAGAAGCATGGTACCTCAATTTTCTCGTAGCTCGGCCTCCGGTCCGGTGTCGGTGTGACGCGGTTCGACCTCCGCGAGCTCGGCTTTCGGCCTTCCACCCTGAAACTCGCCCTGCGGACTCACTCCAAATAGATTTACATTGGTTCCGGTAAGGCTCCAGCCCTCACGCGGCGTGCCCTTCGGCTTCGCCCAAAATTGGAACTTCTCGGGCCCCCGGAGCGAAGCTTCAGCCCTCTGCAGAATCGGTTTTTGAAATTCTATCCAACTTTAAGGAATCTCCAGATTCACTAAAAGGTTTCAAATAAATAAAATAATTAAAAAATTTAAAAACACGACTGCCGTTTTAAGCGAACTGAAAAGTAACAAATAATTCCTTCTTCAGGTTAATCCTTGTGAGCGTGTCTACATAATAGGCGCTCGTCTTATTACTTACTATATTTTGTTTTGGTTGCAGTCGGGGAACCTTTCATTACGGAAAATATAAATATATGGAGGTTCCCCGACTGCAACCGAAACAAAATATAGTAAGTAATAAGACGAGCGCCTATTATGTAGACACGCTCACAAGGATTAACCTGAAGAAGGAATTATTTGTTACTTTTCAGTTCGCTTAAAACGGCAGTCGTGTTTTTAAATTTTTTAATTATTTTTCCCTGTAAATCCCAGATTTCAGCTCAAATGAATAGGGACATTACGGACCTTTAATTACGCTTTAGGCTCTCGTCCTACTAAAGGCTAATAAGCGATAAGCTATCCACTATTTTTGCCCAAGAAGCGAACAATAGTACATTACTGTAGAGGCCGGGACGAAAGGGGTTGGCGGCTGAAGACATATATACTACATCTGAGGCGGGCAACCCCATATTTCCGGCCTAGGTATGTATATAGTAGAGTGTCCTGTCAATGTATGGAAAAAAAAAATTTTTGAGCTACAGTTTCCCGAGAGGCATCAATTTTTTTGTAAATTTACACACATTCCGAAACGAGTAAAAAAAATTAAAATATATGTAATTTTTAGGGCTCTATCGCAGTGTAGAGTTTTGTTTTTTTTCTATTTTTCCGAAAAAAATTATATGCCAAAATATGTTTACATATAATTATAGTATTTTTTTTATAACAATAAATTAAATAAAAAATATAGGAAAAATATAATTTAAAACAATCTATATTACATTAAATATTTTTTCTTCTCATTTTTAATTTTATAGCTTGTCTTAAATCTACATTGCATGAAAAATATCATTTTTTAATTTTCAGCCCAGGGAGCCGAATTAAAAAAAAAAATATTTGAAAACTTCAAACGATGGTAGAGCCCTAAAGATTTAGTCTAAAATTTTTTTTATTATTTTTCCCGTAATCTACAATTTATTTAGAGGCTTTTGGTAGGTCTCGCGTAAAAAAGTCAAATTCGAGACACTCTAATATATAGTGCTTTTCTCAAACATCAATGAAATAAACAATAAAACCATCAACGTTTTATTTTTTTGGTAGAATGTGATGATACCTTTGCCACAAATTTATGTGAAATGGAATTAAAAAATAACACTTTCCCGGCTTAAGCCTTCAAGATTTGTATTAAATTCCATTAACGACCTCTTGTCCTAGTCGCACCTGAAACGTCATGCTTGCATAATCATCATAATCATTATCATAATATCATTTATTGCACCATGGTATGAATTTTAGTTGTTACAAAAATAATTATAGTACACATGGACCCTGGCAGGGTATGGCAACATGTTCTTAAGCTAAGTTTAAACACGAAAAATCCATAGCTAAATAAACAAAAGTAAAATTATTTGTTACATTCATGTATATTTAGATATCTTTGTCATCTAAAAATTCTTTGGCCGAATAATATGCTTTTTGTGTCAGGAATGACTTCAACTTGTTCACGTACACTGTCTCCCTTTCTTCAGCTTTAATATAATCAGGGATATGGTTGTAATATTATACAGCAGCAAAATTTGGGCTTTTACGATATAATTCTAATTTTGTTGCTGGTAGTTTAACACGTTCGACGCCGGTGACACGCTAATGTGACCGAAAAAACTTTACTCGTATGCCAGTGACACACATACGTGATCAAAGTAATCTTATTCATATGCCACTAGCATAAATCAAGTTCTCACTCCTATGCCAGTGGCATAGAAATACGAAGATTTTTGACACAAGTGCTGTGTCGCCGGCATAGGAGTACAATCTTTTCGGACACACATGTGAGTCACTGGCATGGGATTGCTATCGGCTAATTTCGATCGTCATAGTATGAACACTTAGTGAAACAGTACCGGAGGCGAACGTGTTAAGTTTATATTTGAATCTCCTATTGGGTAGCTTAGTGAATAAATGCATATTGTTTCGTACATACATACATAGAGTGCACTAGGACCATATTTTTGAACATTTTTATGTACACCTTATTTTGTCTTTGACTGATCGCTACTACCGTTTACCTGAATAAAAAAATATTCTATTCTATTCTACTCGCATCTCGTTCATCGCCATTAGTGGTACGAGTGCTTTATGTACTAATTGACACGCTAACGGCGTTAATGATATTGTGTTTTAATCAAGCTGAGTGTACAATAACCAGTCATTTTAGTTGTATAATGAATTTACATAATATTAACGAGCTGTTTGTTATAGTACGCTGAATACATAATGAGGGTTGTTTGGAGTTGTATCAAATTTCAATTCCATTTAAAAAAGAGACCTGTTTAACTATACAGTAAAATAAATAAAAAACCATCCCTACTTTACTAGGAGGGGAGGTAACCGAAAAAAAAAAATGATTTTTCTATTATTTATTATACCTCATTGTCGGCGTGATTAATATGTATACCTATACAAAATTGCAAATTCCTAGTACTAACTGCCAAGGATATATGCTGCGGACAGACAGACGGATATGTAGAAAGTATAAGGGTTCCTAGTTTTACTACGGAACCCTAAAAAGAAGTTCCTGGTATAACCAATGTAAATATAATTTAGTAATACAGTCGAAATCTGAAAATATATACACAATACCAGGTGTTCACAAATATCGCACCATAACGCCTTGACAATAGAGTCAGTCGTGCTCCGATGTTTTTGGCCCATGATGATGGCGACTGTACTTCTGTCTACGTTCAGCAACGGAAAATTTACTTACATTTTTGATAGTTCCGCTAACACATTTAACAGGCTAAGTAAAGGGTCTACGAATACTTAAGGCCGAGCCATATCGAATGCGTGTGCAACATGTGCACTTCGCGTGTGCATGGCGTGAGCGTTGTAGCCTATGCAATTTCATAGTAGATGGCACACCGTATCCTGGTCACGCTACGCAAGCGGTGTGTAATCTAATATGATGTTTACTTACGCTTCAATGATTCAAAGATTTTTATTTGTTCAACTACGTCACTATGTCGCGCCTGGTGGCATACAAATACAATTTAATTATTCTACTCTCAATTCACAGTATACAATAACAATGCAATAAAATTAAAATTAGCAATACAATATTTACAAGTAGGTATTTAAACAAACGTCAGAAAATGTCAAAAATTGCAATTTATAGTTTAGTCAAAAAATCTGATATCGAGTAATAAGTTTTTTCTATCAAAAAGTCCTTCAATTTTCTTTTAAAAATGTTATCAATATCTTTACATGCTGTTATATGTGTTGGTAGCTTGTTGTATATTCTATGAGCCATTCCTAGTATGCTTTTTTGTAATAATGCAGTATTACTTGACACTGTTCAACTCGCCACGCACACGTACACAGTGCACACGCGTCCGGTGTGGCTTACCCTTTAACTTAGAACATCGTGTAAAGCTACGTTGTCTACGAACGCCTTAATCTAACTAGAGTGAGGGGTTGTTATCGTTGCTACACAGGAGAGAAGTTAGGTCCCGAAATCCAGGCCACAGGTATAGATTGCATATTACTTGGATACGCCACTCCTTAATACTACCTATAGTACCTATAGCTTGAGCAGAATTTAGATATACAAAAACCCAAAGAATACTCCAGGGTGAATTTTTATTCACCGGCCAAACTTAGGGGGCCGATTATTGGACCAACGATTTCGATTCTAGAAAAAAAAATCTGATGTTCCATGCAAACCCTGAGGCGGAAATGTATGAAACATCCCATAGTAAAATTTCGCCTTTGAATAAAAAATAAGTAACCGTAGTTTTATCAAATACCTCACTTTACTTAAGATTTAATGCTATTAATTAGGTTTTAAAGGTGTCCCAGGAGGACGCAACCATAGCGAGTGACAAAAGAAAGTGACGACTCATGGACTGACAGCGGCCTAAGGCTGCGTTTCCATCAGAGATGTGCGAGGATGTGTTTCCATACAAATGAAACCTATTCATGACTCGAGCGAGGTGTCATTTGTATGGAAACACATCCTCGCTCCTCCTGCTTTAAAATAGTACATTACGACACAAGTGCGAAAAACATATAATTCGAAACGAGTGACGATGTTTAAACTTTTTGCACGTATCTCATACGACGTTTTTTAGTACAGATGGCCCTCCGAAGTGCGTAAAAGGGCACCATCTGTACTAAAAAAACATGTTTTGAGTATTACCGCGAACGTTACCGATACAGCTACAGAACATTTAATTCGTTATGTGTCTGCTATACGGCCATCTCATTATAGAATGTGGTAAAAGTGACCACATTTTCCTGCAATACGGCTACATCTTCCATGAAATTCGATTTTGGAATGTGGCCGTATAACAGGCACACGACGAATTATGATTGTAACCATAGCCATATTGTGCAGGTTCACAATTATTCCAAATAGAGGAACATATCTGGAGATCAGTGTTTAATCTGTGACACAGACCGGAGTTTCCAAACCGACGAAACTTGTACCTACTCACATGTGAATATGCTGTAATTTGGGCCAAGCTAACTTTCGGATGGAGCTAATATTTGGTACTGACCTTTTGTAATTAGCTGATAGGTTAGTGTATGTTGCATAATGTTATGTCATTGCATAAAATGCTCTATGTAAAAAAATAAGTGTGTAGAATAGGTTGGAGTGTAAGTTCGTTTTAATATCGTCGTAATAAATGTATTTTAGCTATTTATTCGATTTACTTTGATTAAATATACCTCTAATAATGCTAAGTTAACGAGTAAACTTAACGGGATCTTATGGTTTCATGGTCACACTAACAACGCTAAAAAATGCATCACCAATTCACAATACTCATATTTCATAATTATGACAATAATTTCGTGCCTTTCAGAAGATCTTTAAGGTCTCAAACCGCAAAGAATGTCTATTTCAACTTGAACAATAATAAAGTTTTTATTTGTTTAAAACAGAATAATAAGCGCAAACGAAATGTAGTTAATAGTCGGAACAAACTAGGAAACAATTTAAAGCCAAAACCTGTCCCATTTTCCCTGCACTGTCCATTTGTCGGTGAAAGAACCGAAACACGATGGAATCGCCGCCCGCTGCCGCTCCGCCAATGATCTCATTTCCCGCTGCCCCGGCGGAGCGGAAATTGTCGCCCGCTCCGCTCGTGAACCCGTGATGTTCGTTCGAGTTGACAGAAATATGGAGCAAAAAGGTGCCAGAGATATACTCGTAGATGGGTGAATCTATATTTGTAGGTGGTCCATTAAGGAAATGGCTTATCAACACCTGTGGCCTATACCACAAAACTTTACAAGCGTACAATTTTACAAAATTGTATAAATTCCCATACAAAAAGTTGACAATTTTGTAGAATTGTACGCTTGTAAAGTTTTGTGGTATAGGGGCCAGGATGCTTAGCCAAGTTGCCAATCGCTAACGCTTAGTAGCGAATCGTAGTTTTCCCTCTCTGTCGCTCTTCCATATTAGTGTGACAAAAACAGTTAGCTGCCTTTCGTTTACGATTGACGATTAAGCGTTAGCGATTGGCAACTTGGCTAAGCACCCAGAAATATGCCTGCATAGTTTATACATATAGCATAAAACCAACGTAAACCTTTAATTTTAAGGTGCTACATTTACTATCGAATGAGACAATGGCACTTGCACGCGAGAAAAGTATACATCCCTATTCAGATTATGCTCTTTCTTTGATTGATGATAAAGATGTGATTTGTTCAAAGTCTTCAAGAGTACAGATTTAGTGTAGGTATTAAATATTGTGCTTTAAGCTCGTTCAAAAATCATGTGAATTTATTTGGATAAATCTCTAAGCGCTCGCTTTATCTCCAATCGAGTATTTATCACTTATGTTACCCTGAATGTAACCTTTAAAAATAATTACAATTAACTTCGGCAATCCCAACCCATATCGGGAATCCGTTATCCATTTCCCTCGCTGTATTTTTTATGAACTTCGAAATAAACACGAGACAAAAGCGACAGAAATAAAACCGCACCTAAACGAGGTGTACCAGGAGTTATTACGAGGAGTTTTATATTTATTTATTTATTAGAACTGTACAATTTAAATACATAAATAAAACCTGATTAATTAATTATCTCATCTGACTAATTATAAAAAATACTACCCTTTTATTTTCTTACTAAGATTACTTGAAGTAAAATAATGTTTGATTTAAGAATCATTTTGAGATCGTGATTCAATTGTTCAGCTATGAAGTGCAGTGCCATCTTGTGTAGATCGATTGAAATGAAAAAAAAATGTCGTTAGTTTCGAGCCATTCTTGGAACAATCTAAAATATTTACAAATAAAGAAGTTTAGAAGATTTCACTACGATTTTTTTAGTATACCATCGAGAAAAAACCTCGATAATAGGGATTTTT